>LS044033.1:3849-16263 GCA_900241095.1 Acartia tonsa | reverse complement strand
TCTATCTATCTATCTATCTATCTATCTATCTATCTATCTATCTATCTATCTATCTATCTATCTATCTATCTATATAGATGTCGTATAGACTACGCAGCCTCTCCAACTCAGAACATACATTTTAATATTTCCTTAGTAGGTAAGATATTTTTATTAAAATTTTTTATGGGGAGGGGGATGGCAATATATATACGTGGATACACGACAAAATTTTTATTTCCATATAGTATATATGAATGTGTCAAATATCATCCTTATAGGTGGTAATGTTATTTTGTCTGAAGATTGATATTTCAATAATTAATGAACCGATTGGGTTCTTCATTTCAGAGGACTTTTACATAGGTCTCAGGATCGTTTAAGGCCATTATATTTTTAGATTAAGCGGCTAGTCCTAAATAATGTAGTAAGGATTTTTTTCTGTATCTTAGGATTGCAATAACTACTTAGAAGAGTAGAAGGGAAAGTGACCCGCGGGGACTAGAAGATGTTTTTTCTCTCTCAAAATTGTAAATAATGGGGTGGTCAGGAAATAATTTTGAAGCGCTGGAAATTGTCATGTGTGACGTCATAAAAATTAGTCTAAAAAGAAGGTATGAGGAAAGAACCCCTAAAATTAGATGGGTGAGACATATTTTTATGACGTCACACATGATACTTTTTTAGCGCTTCAATACGTTTAAGTGAAAACAATGAATGTTGTTATCCTTGTAACAAATCTTTGTAAAGTTTAAATTGTATTTTTATTAATCTAGAAGAAATACATTTAATATGTGTGTGTTAAGTTTCCCCAAGTTTTCAAACTTAGTAAACTTCTGGAATAATGATTTTCAAGTAAACTTTTCAGGGCTTGGCAGCCGCGTAGTGATAGTACTACACGGCAGACGATTGCGGGAAAAAGGTGGTTTTAACCGATTTTGGATTGTCAAAATAATGTTGAAAATCGCCTCTAATAGTCTGGTTTTTTTACTTATCTACAGCTGCTTTTTTTCAAACCAAACCGGCTCGGCTGCAGATTTTCAAATAATTGATGGGTTCTGCGGTTTAATGCGGCTGACGATCACGAAAACTTACTCTAAACAAAATACCATTATTATCTTGTTACTAAGTGCACTAACTATCTTCCTAACTTTAGGGATAAGACAATAGACAATAAATGGATATACATTAATTCCCCAATAATTAAAAAAAATAAACTATACTGTACATTACAAAATTTTGGACACTCCTAGTTTGAAGTAACCAATCAAAAATCTTAAAAAGTATCAAAACTTAAGCCAAATTATGCAGGGAGTAAGGGAGGGGACAATGGATCGAATATTTGATTTTTTGGAGTCTCAGACCTTGGGTACTGGCTTAAAGGGAGTGTGCAAGAATTTAGGTGTTTATGACTGAGTTTGGATTCTAGTGCATGAAATTAACAAACCCTTTACAATTTCCTCCAAATTTTCTGGATTAATCTGGATTTCATGGCCTTTCTTTGAAAACTCTTAGACTAAATTAATTGCCCATTGTCAACTACCTTACTCCCTGCAAGCTATGAGAGAAAGTGTTCATTAAACTTTGAGTACCATTGTAATTTAAAGTCCCTCTCTGTAAAATCTTTAATTCTATTATTATTAAATATCATATAATTTTTTTAGTACCACCAGAAAGGCCAATACTCGTAGACTCCATGGGGAAAAATATAGCAGAGACATTTGGTCCCTTCAAGGAGGGGGACAAAGTGACCGTCACTTGTGAGGTAACGGGAGGTAAGATGTTTACATTAGTTGCGCAGCAACTATACATGTCTTATGTGTCCATTCATTTGAGAATTTACAAGGTTCAAAAATGTATTTGGTTAGTGACTTAAAATCGTTATTGTAAGATAATTTTGTTAGAAGTAGCGCAGCTGAAACAATCTAATAAAATTTGAATAAAATGTATTGTAAAAAGTGAAATAAGTTAACAAATTATAAATGAACAGTCATTAATAAATAAACAATTACACAATAAAGAATAGATAAGCATGTTAATCACCTACGTAATTTAATTTTAATCTAGATAAACAAATTATTCGATAAAGTTTAATGACTAAGTCAGAAGAGGGGATAAATACTAGTTATAAAAAAGCTTCACTTTTAAAAACAATGAAAAATTTGCATGGCAAAACTTTCATGCAAAAAGTAAAATTACATATGTTTTTTTCTCTTCATTTTGGTAGCAAAGATTTTCTGTAAATACAAATGTCCGTTCCTAAACTAGGGAATCCTGGTTTAACGTCAGTATTTATATTTATATATTTATATTTTATCAATAAACCGTTGAAACAGCTTTTAGTGCCAAGTAAAAATTGACGTCATACAATACAAAGGACCAATGATATTCCAGTAAACATTTTACCATTATTCAATATATATGTATACTGGTCTATCATTGGTCATTTGAATTGTATGACGTCATGTATTTTTTTATAAAAAGTGGTCATGGCTGACAAAATAACAACAGTTTAATGACATTATACTACATACTTTTTTACACATTTTTTTACCTGGTTATTATGTTATTGACAATAACCCAATTCGACACACATAATTTACCGACTCCTTTACCCTTTATATGTTTCAAATTAATTTCACTAGCTAATGCTTCGTTTCTTAGATGTTGTCATCCTTGTTTCATTTTGAATTGTTTGCACAGTAATAAACAAATACAAGCATCATATTTTATTCAGAAGATTTTACTTCATATTCTCTACCTTTTCTCTTTTAAAAAGCGAAGCTTTATACTTTTTAGGATTTGTCCGACCGACCGCCAAGGACGGACAGCTCTAATAGTTAATTTAGGCATGTTAGTTACGATTCAGGAAGCGTAACATCTGATTATGCATCTTTAAAAAATCACGACTGTGGCATAACACGTTTCACATCCGATCGTTGTCGGGAAGATAAGTTCGAATCTTGGCCCGACACCGCGTCGCAACTTAAGACTTAGAAAATGGTAAATAGTTAGAATAGGGGAAATAGGTGTAATTCATTACCATGCACATTTAGGGCTTCTAGGACAAAGGTCGCGCGATCAAAGAGTTTGGTTAAGATATGCACTAAAAAAACAAGATCCCGTGGAGTATCCCGTCTTCAAGGCTATCCAATGCTAAGCATCTCTAAAACCAATTCTTAAAATACAAGTTTGTCCTTATTAGGCATTCTGTATTCAAGTAATTCTATGATAGATTTACATGGAATTTTGTTTGTACTTCAATATTTAGTTACTAGCGGCTACGCTTCTAGCATCTAGGTGCTCTATTCGAAGGGGCAGAGAGTGGCTACAAAAAAAGGATAAAAACGTCCTAAGACGTATGTGAAATAAAGTAGTCTGAAACCAGCAGTTATCGAATTCTTAACTACAGACAAAAAAACAACTTACTACTTTATACAATGGAATTGGTGAATGTTGAGATAATTGTTACTTTATCTTTGCTTATTTATGTTCGTTTGTCTGTCATATATATTGAGATTCACTTTATGGGTTTTGTCATCAATATTAAAAGAGAAGCCACTCTATAAAAAAGACATGCTTGTTAATACGTCACTGGCTTATGCAAGTAAGTTAAAAACTTTAAATAAACAATTCTGGTGACTTATGAACAATGCCTACTAAGTATTTACTTTATTGTTATTCTTCACCATAATTCTTCTAGTATTAACTAGTATTAGATAATATCTAATATATATTATTTTAATTAATCCACATTATTCATAACAAAATGTACATAAAGTGAATGGTTATGATAAAGAATAAAAGTTACAAAATTTTGCTAAACTAAATGAAACAAAATCAAATCCAACTTATTCGTTTAAAAAATCCACCAAAGAAAAAAAATCCAAATTTATTTCACTCAAGCGTACTATATAAATCTAAGTGGTGAAATTTTTTTTTTCCTGTATAAGAAAAGTGCATATAAATTTCTTGCGTGCAAACTTTTAAAAAGTTTTAAATCAGGTGTGGCAACAATTTAACTTTGATTTTTATACTTAATTGAAAATTTTATAGAATTTTTATTCAGTAGGTATATTATTATGTGCATCTGTGAATTTACCTTCTGATAATTGGATGAAAGAAGGATTTTAGATAGAAAATTTTAACAAATTAACAATAATCAAAATAACATTAGAAAAGTTATCTATTGCATTGCATTAAGGACAGATTTCCGCGGATAATAAAATGAAAAACTATAACATTCAAACCAGTCTTGTTAAGCCAAATGTCCGTTATAACAAAACTGTTATCAATTTTATATTTTTTTAATATTCATGGAAAATTGTCTATAATACGATGTTATAATTGATCTTTTAGTATGGCCGGTTCTAATCCAGCGGATATTAATCGCTTTTGAATCCATACTAGAAAAGGCTTTATTAAGAATAGATATTAGTTTATGTATCTTTGACCTAAGAATAACATTTGCTATTTAAATCATAAAAAGGAAAAAAAAATGTACCAACCTAGCTAAGTTTCTTGTAGGGACGTGTAAGAGGGGTGTTTAGACACCACCCCCCTCGTTCACAGAGTAAAGAAAGTAGAGTTCCCAGTTTTTCATTTTTTTCTAATTTCTGAGCAATGCTCTCTTTAGATTAAAAAAATATATTATTAATACTAAAAAATGTATATTTTGATTACTTGCTTTGAAATGTCCACAACAAAATAAGGAAAAATTATTTTCTGCTCTCAAGGATTAATGGCAAAACCTGAAGCTTATTTCGGGAAATCACGTTCAAAACAATTTTATCAAACGAAATATTTCTGATTTATGTAATACCAATTTTTTACCAGCTCTGAGCTGGATCTTTAAATCACAGCAATGAAACTGCGATGCCTCTAGTGAGCCAAATTTAAAAGCGACTCACCTAATAGGGATCTTTATATCAAAAAGGAAGTGGTAAGCTGGAAAACACTTTGGAAACATCCACCGGCATCGTAAAATGACAACTGCCAATGAGCCTATGTGTGTTTTCAAGGTGTTTCCCTGCTCACCACTGCCATTTTGATTTAAAGATCCATGTTTTATTGGTATGGGCAGTGGCAGTTGGGCAGCACTAAATGATTTAAAGATCCAGCTCAGAAATCTTTTATTTTTTAAAGTTAGTGGACATATTTTAATATCTTTTGAGGAAGGGTAGGTCAATAATTCCAGGATAAGTAATCTATAAAAATTATCCTCCGACTCAATAAATTTCTTTTTCAACAAACGTGAATTTTGATTAAAGACCCTAGAGGCTAGGTGCTTAGGAATTTATAAAATAGTATGTATAATATTAAGGAAATATTATGACAATGTTGAAGTGAGTCAAATTGAAACATGTCACTTTGATAACCTTTGTTGAATTTTGTAGTATCGAAGCTACTCTACTCTTTATGCGCTTGTGTTATGAATTACAAGGGTTTTCCTTTTTTTACTAACCCTTCAACATGTAAAACATGTAAAAAATATAAAAGCTCCACTCTGCAAGGATAATGTGTGTAAAACGGGATATGACAAGCCCTTTAAGACCTTAAACCCCTTTTATTTCTCTTTACTTTATTATCTAAAAAAAATCTCATATATTTGGTACCGTTGTACACAAAAAAAGAACTAAAATATAAATGTGGGACATCCAAAACTTACCCATGCGGAGAAATAGCAAAATTTTCCGGATCTATTGTATTGATAATAGAGATACAAATTATTAGACCCCATAATAATCTTATTTTCGACCAGATGTAATTGTAATTATAGAGATGCTACGCTTTTAACATTGTGCCTTAGCGTCTTAAAATCATCTCATTTTATATATCAAATGATTAATATGAAACTAAAACGTTGGTTCGTATATGTTATACCTTATAATTATAGATATCTTATAATATGTATTTTATGATTAGGACAATTTAAACATGTCTAAATTAATGAATAGAGGTATATTAATCCTGATGACATGTTTTTGGTTTTACAGACACACCCTTAATGTAGAAAAAATGTTTTCAACGATCTATTTTAGCTCTAGTTGAAGACATACTATTGTAGTTAAGTTATAGGTTGGCTTCTAAACTATTCAACTACTCATAGTAACTTCAAATTTTAAGCCTTCCAATACAAAAAACGTATTGTGATGTTAAATATGGGATGTGTATAGGAACCGCCATATGTTATTAGGGATCTAAAGGGATAAGACAATAGCCGATAAATTGATGTACATCTCCAATGATAAAACACAAAATTACACCCACATGCAATTAGTGCTTAAAACGTTTGTTTACTCAACTTAATGAGCCAACCTATTGAAATTCAATAGAAGTCACCAAACTTTTTAAGCCAACGAATAAGAAAACGTTATTACAAAACTTTGGGCACTATTATAAAAAACAGCCCAATGTCCCCTTCCTCCCTGATGTGTATCAGTCCAGTGACCCAGTTGTAATTTAATTTATAAATGCACCACAATAATTTTCCTTAGGCCATACCTGCACACAAATATTTTATAGGTTGTCACATGTACAATTTGGTAATTCCTGGTTAGTATTTTTGTTTGGGCATAATTAAGTTTACCAAATGATGGGTTCGGACCTCGTACAAAATGTGTCGCGAATGTACACACATATTCTTAGTGGATTGGTTGTCTGTTAGAAGGTATAGTGTCAGAGTGGGGGGATATTTTTTACTCATGAAAATAGCTTTAAACCAAAGAACCAATAGGTGAATTCTTTGAAAAGTACTACCTAATTGGATCCGTATTCTACTTTGTACTGTAGATTTCAGTAGATTGTTTTTTTTTCAATCTTTACAGAAAATAAGACACATCTTTTTAATATTTATCAGCTCAGCTACCTTATAACTCGTTTTATCCTATTTCTTTTTATAGCAAAGCTTTTGTATATTCACAAATGTCAGTCTGTCCCTTAGAAATTTGTAGTAAAAGCGACATTTTCTAAGCTGCAATTAATAATTTTGTGTGTGTTGATTTTTAACCATTATTGATATTTCAATCAATATATTATTAATTTGATGTTGCACCAATTTTTCATGTACTCTGATAAGGTGATTCTCGCAACTTAATAAAATAACGGTACCCACCATCCATTCTTTTTACCCTATCACCTCCCCTCTACTGTATGAGCAAACTGAATGAGGTCCATATTAGCAAGCTAAATTGACAACTAATTTCCCCTTTCAATATATCTACGTATATTATATATCCATTGATATTTCAATAGTATACGAATGCATTTTTTTTAGAAATATTATAAAAGATATTGATTTAATTTATTTGAAAACTTTCAAAATCAATACATAAATTTTTATCATCTCTTTTTATAAAAAATGCAAAAGTCATAGATTTCTTGTGCTTTCATAACTTGCACACACAGCCATTGCAATTCTCAAATTTATTTCTGGTTTTAAATATTATGAAATGCAGAAAGTTTTATGATATACATCCTAAACATTAAGGTTTGCCAATCGCATCTAGGAGCTCTATTATAAATAAATATGGAGTGGCTGAGATGGGTTTTCAAGAGAAATAATACCTAGTGTATTATACCACTTATAAACACCAAGATGCCAAATAAAAAAAATACATTTCCAATATTTTTATAATCTATTTTTTAATCCTATTAGTTTTTTTTTATTAAATATTGCTAGTAATATTTAACAGAAAAACGAAAAATGTACCTATTTTGATTTTTAGTTGGCAACTAGATGTCATTCTAACGCGGCATTATTTCTTTTGAAAACCAATCTTATATGAGAAAATAAAGACTGATGACTGAAAGAAATAAAAATTTCAACCTCAAATGAAATTTTATTAACTTTTTATCCTTTTTTCCATGAAATTTTACTAAATTGTAAGTTAACAATTTGAAGTAAAAACTGCCCATCTTGAGCTGCCCTAAGACGCGGCCAGCCACCCAAAGAAACTGTGGCTGGTAGGCACTACAAAACACACCTATCATAAACAGATCTTTAGTTTTGCATAACCATAAAAACTTATTTATGTCACTAGGAAAAACCTCACATCTTCCCCAATTTGTAGTTGAAACATACTCCGCGTCTTATAATTGCTGTGTAAGGCGTTGATTCTCTTGTTAGACAACCAACCATTTGACGAACCTTCATCTGTGCATGGTAATTAATTGCACTTGTTTATGGGCCAAGACATTCCACTACTCTTACTATTGATGCCACACACCTGATATAGCAGCAAGATGTACTTTTTTTAACGTCTCTAGTATGACGTGATGTGAACCCAACACCTTCCAGACAGCAAGCTTAAACGTTATAAATTACGACAATGCCAAGGGTTAAATTTTTAGTTACTTTAAATGCTTTATGTTCTTGTTGCTTGTATTACTTCTGGCGTATTGCATATTATTTTCATATGCTTTTGAAGAATTGCACGTTATTGTGAAATTTTACATACCTTTTGGATATTAAGAAATTTGAGTATATACTGTTGAAAATTATTAAACAAACTATTAAAGATTATAAGTAGGAAATGAAGTAAAGATTAATGCACAAAAAAATAAACTTTAAGGTTTTAAAAAGCATTTGGTTAGTAAGCCTCTTTTATTCCAGAAAGGTTAATAAAAAATACATACTTACATTTTTATTCATTTAGGCACCCCGAAACCATATATTTACTGGCTTAAGAATGGGAAGAAGCTTTCAGCTTCAGGACAGGTTAGTACTCTCTTTCTATCTATCAAATGTTTTTTGGCAGCATGTCGACAATTTGTCAGTTATTAACGTTGTTTATGCCATATAGTCAACACACTTAATGCTTCTCTTATCCCTGGTCTAGCTTAGGGTGGGCAAATACAAAATTGAAATGATATTGGAATCATATTTTAGCCAGGCAATAATAGGAAACCATGACAGTATCTTTCTAATGGACAGTAGAGCAACCCCCAATTCCCCCACTACATCACCCCTCCCTAAACGGGCTTATTTTGACAATCATCCTATTATTTAGATTTTAGTATTTTTTGTCTGAAGATCTCGGTAATTTCTGGTCCGTAGGGGATTGAACTTTTCAGTTAGTAAATATTTTGGGGTGGATCTAAGCTATTTTTCGAGGGGCGAATATAATGAATATAATGAAATGTGGGACCGTCAAAGTGCAAATAATCATATTTATTAATAGTTTGTGTTTAATGTTTTTTTTTCTCATGTAGTTTAAATGTGGCAAGGACAAGCCCGCAGGGTTAGTTACTCTAAATGACTGTTTTTTTTCTTAAATCCATCTCCCATTCCATTTGTGTGTGGTTCACTAGCAAACTTAGGGATAGTGTAAAAACCAATTTTGACATTAGGCGATGCATTTATCTATTAAATTTTATATAACTTTTATACCAAGGTGTTCCGTACGTCCGTCTGTCTGTAAATAAAATATTGTTACTGTTAATGAACAAACCGTTTAATATCTGGTGAATGAGAACCAGTGCTCAGCCACACTGAGAAATCATGTATCGTATCATATCCAGTTTTCTACGAATAAAATCATAATACTAAAACCAGTTTTTAGCCCTTGCCTTCGGCATCTCGGGGTTAAAAAAACTGTTTTGAATACTTATAAACCTTCACAGGATCTATCAGAAGCTACCCTGTAAATGAGAACCATATCAGTTAGCGGTTAGCTAGATCTTTCGTTACAAACAGGCAGACATTCTTGTGTAGACGCCCTCGAATTGTCCTGCTAATATTGCCATAAAAAAAATTGGTATATTACTTGTGATTACACTGTGAATTTTGAAATATCAATATTTAAGTGATGCATTGAAAATTGCACAATTTTCACATTATTCATACAATCAAGCTTCACTTTTTCTAAAGTCTTTACAAGTCTTTTACATTGGTATGTCCGCCGAAAAAATTGAATTGTTCGTCACATATCTGTACAAGAGTTTTATAAAAACATTCAATCATTATTCTAGTTGAGTTAAAACTTTATCACATCTTGATCAGCATTTAGCAGTGCCAATCTACAGATGGGGTAATTCGATTTAACTTAATTGGGGATGTACATCAATTTATCATCCGTTGTCTTTTCCCTTAAAATTCTTGACTAAAATTGTAATTAAAATGTAAGTCACAAAATGCTACTGAACTAAACTAGAAAATCAATAATTTAAAGAAAGGTTCTTTTTTTGGCTAAAATGTTCGAGCATACCCATTTTTAATCAATAGCATAAGATTGAAATAATATTTATTTATTCATCAAATATATTTTTGCATTATTGGAAAAGACCCCTGCACTTTTTACCAATTTCTACACCTATCTAATTTGGCCTACTTACTTTCTATACTAGTGGCTGTACCCCCAACCTCTAGAAGATCCTCCTACAATTTATATTTTTAGGGAGGAGGAGGGGGGGGTGTCATTTATTACAGGTACAAAGGTAAACTCAAAAACATAAATGGCTCATAAAGAAATAACTGTTACCTCATATATGGTGATTTTTATACAATAAAGATTGTGTTGTACAGGTTCTTTCATGTTTTATAATTGTTTCTTTCATATTTTGGCAATACCTTCATTTATTTGTCTGGAATCTAAAGGGATAAGACAATAGCTGATAAATTGATGATACACAAAATTAACCGCTCTGTACATTAAAATTACTGGTTAAAACGTGTAAACACTCAACTAAATCAACCAACCAATCAAAATTATCTGAAGTCCCTAAAGGTCAATCCAACGAATAAGAAAACTTTGGGGACTAGTGTAATAAACAGCCCATTGACCCCTCTCTTTCTGTTTATCTTAATTAATTTAAAATGCATTTTTATTTTATTTTAGGTATCTTCTGGAAATACGATCACCAGCAGGCTGGAAATTCCAGGTACAAAATAATTAATCTTTCAGTATGGCATCGAAACCGATTAATATCCGCTAATTATAACCGGTTCTGAGCCGGACTGAAAATTCATATAGCGTTTCCTATTAAAGAAAATTGTCTGCGTAACTAAAACGAAAATCATAATTTTAATGCCAGTGTCGGCCCTTGTTTGTTAACAAAAATAAGATTAATCTTAATTTTTGTATTTTACTATCCGCGGAAAGCTTCCCTAAAATGGAGAAATGTCATAGTTTTATAAAATCTTTCTTTAGTAAAATAAAGTGTACAACGTTTTTCTATTTAATCTTTCATAAGTTTGTTTTGTATAATTTTCTTCTGGAATACAAACTTGTTCTTTCTCAGAATATTACTCTCTGCCTTGTTAGATCTATTAGTTTCAGTGTAATATCACTTCCACACATCACAATGTTTTCAGCATCAGCAAAAACACATAATTACAAGTAAATTACAAATAGTGTTTAATGTTAATGGAAAAGGTTTTTTTTTGTCAAAGGCAAAATTGAGATATATGGATTGTCAATAGCGATACACAACATTAGCCCCTTGTGTATATTATTGATTGAAACGTTTGAACACTCAACATTTGAACCAACCCACCAAAATTCACTAAAGTTACAAAACTTTGGAGACTTGTGTAATAAACAGCCCAATTGTCCCCTTCCTTCGCGGCTTTTAGTGATGTAGTAATAATTCTGGTATATTATGTGGAGGTGATGGCACACATTCAGTATGGTTTGCATATTTCTAAGAATTGGACAAAGTTTTGGGTAAAACATTACCGAAGCAGAGTATTCGTACATTTGTAACATTTGATTGAATAGCTTGAAATAATCACCAAGTTGTAGGTATCCTATTATTTAAAGTAGTAAGTTTTTTTTTAAATGGCGAAGGATTTCACTATTCACTGGGCCAATATGGTTCTTCTTTACAGTTAAGCTTCTTATAGGCCCTAATATGGTTTTATAAATAAAAAGTCGGGATTCTAGTTTTTTTGATAATGAACAACATTTTAGGAATAGCATTTTGGATTATAGTCCCTTTTGTGACAACGCCCCTTAAGGAGCGATTCGTCGCATTTTCACATTACCTTTTCTCCTATTTCTAGCCCCTGCGGCGGGCTTTACCCCTACATGGCAATAACCTTAATTAACCTAAAATATCCTATAAAAAGCTGATGTGAAAATACGACGAATTGCCCCTTAAGAGGCGTTGCCACGAATTGGACTATATCCGCATTTTTTATCAAGAAAGTATTATTAAGTAACAATTTAGAAAGTTAAATTGTGTCGGTGTTATGTCAACATAAGTATATAGTTATATATAGCGTAATTATAATGTCGATGATATGTCAGCTAGCAACATTATTAAAGCCATAAAGACTATAAAAAAGCATGTCGATATGTCATCTACGATATATAGTAGCCATAAATTCCTAAAATTACATATGGCTTGAATGCAGACAATCCAAAAAGGAAATGGTATCAAAATCTTTTCCTTTGTTCAACAATATCTTTTTGCTTTAAAGTATAAACTCTT
>LS044028.1:10519-22774 GCA_900241095.1 Acartia tonsa | reverse complement strand
TAAAGGAATCACCATGCAAAATTTGAAATCGATAGGACAATTCTAACATGCCTAAATTAACGAAAAAAGCTATCCGACCCTAATTATAGAAAAGCTTCGCTTTCAAAAATTCTGGCTTTAAACTAGGGTTGGGCCAGATATCCGGCCGGATACCGGATATTAAAACTATCCGGTTACAGGATATCCGGCTGTTTTTTGACGCCGGATAGCCAGTTATCTGGCCTGATATCCAGAAATTTGCCGGATATCGAACGTTGGCCAGATATCCGGCCGGAACCGGATATCCGGTATTATAAATCAGCCGGATATCTGGTATCCAGCCAAAAAGTATCCGGCCCAACCCTACTTTAAACTGCATTTTTTTTTTTGGCGGAAATTAATCATCATAGAGCGGCTAAGTGTGGTTTAATATAGCTGCGGCTGTTAAGCCTTTTTACAACATGTCGAATGAAAAGTTTATTGTTGATTTCAATCAAGGAGCTTTTTATCCGTCTATAGTGTGTCGGTATGAAAAAGCAAAACTTTTGCTTGCTAAATTAAAGTATCTGTCTGTTGAGATTGGACCTAATTTGACCTAATTACCAATACCTAATTACCTTATTTTCTATTTTCAAATAATTTAACACATGTATGTAGTAACGTATTTTGAAAGCGAAGCTTCTATAATATTCACTTCATCTGTCCGTCCGTAACGCTGTGGGGGATATATGATTTTTTTCGGAGGCTATTTATGATAGAAGCTGCTGATTTTTCTGTTCATAGAAACCCCTTTCCAAAGAGCATATAGCATACAACTTACTTGGTCCGTCAGTCTGTCGGTCACGCTACAATATAAATTTATTCATATTTTAGAAAAAAAAATCTTTTAATTCTTATCCCTCTTTTTGTGACTACTAATTATCTGATATATAACTTAATTTGTCCGTTTGCATTTCTTTGTTTTTAATATGCTTTACTACTTATGAATGTTTTGATTCTTGTTTTGTGTAGCCGTGTCAGCTGTGGACCCATAACGTCCTGGTCAACAGACTACTGCCAATGTACATTCGATATTTACAGGTAAATTTTTATCAAATTATAAAAAAAAATTTAAATTTTGTCCGTGAAATTCTGATTTTCAATAAGCTTTTATGGTTTTTTGTTAAAGGCCAATTAGAATTAATTGAGTATAAAAAATAATGATATAAAAAATACTTTAACCAACTAACATGGCTGAAACATTGTCGCTTTTACAATATTTTTTGATAATTATTAATCCCTATGCTAAAAATCACCAAACCTGTTTAACATATCTCATAACGCAGCCACTCTATAATTGAAGTAAGTGCATACTTCCTTTCAGCTGTGATCAATCTTATAAATTTAAGAACATAGATCGCATAATTTGATATTTAACAATGATATCATATTCAGTGATTTATTTACAATACCTGCCAAAAACCTAAAATTGAATTTATAAAATTTCCAGTTGTTAATATAAAATATCATTATAAGCAAAAGCTAATAATCATTATAAAGAAATATTTTGCAATTTATTTGCACTGATTCTTAGTTGGATTTAGCGAAGTTAGCCTTGAGTTAGCCCAGGGAGGATGAGGACAATGAAGAGAAATAATGAAGCTCTTTATAGTGCCTATAAAAAAAGGGGATAAATTTATAAACGTTTGGCCTAATAATTCCGAATGACGTCTTATTAGAATGGTCAATTATTTTAATATGACGATTATAGTAAAACACTAGAGGGAGAAAGGGTTAAATAATTGTATCTCCCCATCGCAACCGCCTTGTGCAACCTTTCTTTTGGGTCATTTTAAAATCAACAAATGGTGACGCTTATATTCCTACCTTTTGCTTGAAAGGACGATTTTCTAACGTTTAACGCCAAAAAATTAGGTGGTAATTCATGGTGAAGGGGATTGGGGGTAGCATGAGACTCGGTACATATATTGCACGAGCTCGATGGCGATTCTATGGCGAAACTTCTTGCTGGGTTAACACAGCCAAGTAGCAGATAATAATTTAGAAGCAGACGAAAGAGGTCTTTGAAAAAGGAAGGGAGGTAGTTGTCTGTATATAGATCTATACTATAGATCTGATATGACGTTCCTCGGGATTTTTAAAAAGTTTTTAAATGTATCCCTTTTTTATAGGCACTATAAAGAGCTTCTTGGGGTTTAGTTTTTTCCTATCCCTAAATCCCTGAGTTCCCCACATATTGCAATTAATCCTTTGCTAACTTAATTATACAAGAGCAAGGTAGAGAAAAATCAGATTTAGAAGAATAAAGAATAAAACAAATAGAAAAATATTTGAGTTTTTAAAAATCTTATAATGCTTAAATACATTAAATCTTCACTTTCCTTAAATATAACAAGGATGACAACATCCATAAAAGCGAAGCTCTGAAACGGTAGGACAAACGGACATCAACACTTATATAGTGTCAGAACTGAATAATCAGAATATAAATGTATAGGAGTCGAAGCAAAGTTGTAAGTAAATTTGTTAAAAAACTGCTTGATACAGGATAATGTGTATGGACATATTTACATTTTTAGGACTTGATTATAGCGTTGCTTCGCTTAAAACATTATACTTTGTTGTCCCAGGAATCAGTATACTAAACATCAGATCAATCGGATGATTAGATCACATAAAAATTTGTTGTTAAAAAAGTAAAAATTAAAATGAACATACGGACATTCTTGTAATAATTACAGAGTTGCTACGCTTTCTAAATCGTACCTAACTACTAAAGGAATCACCATGCAAAAATTGAAATCAATAGGACAATTTCAACATGCCTAAATTAACGAAAAAAGCTATCCGTTTGTGACGGATCTGTGTATTTCTTTCTGTGTGTACATAAGGATCAAGCAAATCGCTAAACTATGGTTCACCTTTACAGTGTAGCTTATCATAGGTCCTGAAAAGGTTAATAAATATTTTGGGGAGGGTACAAACACCCTTCCAAGAGTAATCACCCCTAGAAAAAATTAACCCAACCCCCACCCACAATATTCTTTTTAACTTTCAAATAAACTAAAATTGAATTTAAAATTTATTTTTAGTTTGCATGCTGGAGTTTTTGTAAGCTTTGGATTTGCCTTGTTCTTGGTCATATCTCTGTATTATAATTTTATGGGATACAGATATAGAATACATCTTCAAAAAACTATTGGTAAGTATTATTTTGTGGAGCGTAGACACTCTATAACTTGCTATGTACGTCTGTATGCCCTTTTCTTTGAACTCATTTTGATCAATATCATAATTAGTTCAAAATTTCAACAATCAATTATAAATTTGTTAGATACTGTGCGTTATTCTCTTTTCAAAACTAATCTTTTTTAAAATGGAAGTGTGGTGGAGTCCTCCCCACGGGGCCCTCCCATTTAAAAAAAAAGTTTCCCACCACAATTTTTTACTTTTTCTTTTTAAATCAAAAATAAAAATTTGGTTTTCAAATTCAACTACTTCCTCCCTCGTCCTCGAGTACCCCTAGAGGCCTCTAGTTGAGTATCCGCTAGTTATTGTTAAAGGAACCATTATTTAATATTATTTTAGATGAGAATACTATGGCGGGCATGAGTAAAGAAAAATTGAAGTAAGCTTTTACCTTAAACTATTTATAGCACAAAGCGTTATAGATAAAGCTGTGCTTTAAAAGATTATATTGACAATTGTTCTTGTTTCATGTGTTAAAAAATTATCACTTTTTAAAGCGAAGCTACTATATAATTCCAAATGTCCGTCCGTCCATTAGAGACAAAGTAAGGGAAACATGATTTTCTCAGCTCCTATTCAAGATACACGGCTGAAACTTGTTGTCAACATTTCCATCATAATCAACTTTTAAACATCCATGGCGGTCGGACTGCTTTTTGGTTATTTTATATTTTTCATATATTTCTTTATATGTTTGGTGTTTTTGGTAAATTATTAAGTCTATTCTTTATTTTAACAAATGCTCTTTGAATCTCCGTGTCCGTATTGCTTTGTTGGTTATGGATGTTGGCATCCTTGTTTGTTTTGTATTCTCAATAGAATACAACAAGCACAGACAATGTATATTGTAAAGTTTACACACAAAAATATACAAATATGAGCTGGTAATATTCATTTTCTTGCGCAATTTTGAATACAAAAGAAAATAATTTCGTGTTCAATTGTTCGAAAAGTGCTTTACATTTCTCATAAAGGAATCATTCCAAAGGAGGCCTATGAACAAATTGTGAATATAAGATAAGACAAATAAGCAAATTTTCGATTCACCATTTAAATAAAAAAATTTAAATACATACAGTATAAGCAGTAAATAATGATAATGAATATAGAATATACATGGATATGTTAAATGGAAAAAAATTTCGTCAATTTGGGTTACTAACATGGACATTATTTATTGGTCTGTTCGTCATTTATTAGGAGGGGAGGAGATGGAGTAAAGGGGATGGATGGGGGATCGTTATATTAGCAAGCTTTAAATATAGTTATTATCGATTTTGATTGATTTGAATCCTGCAATGTTTTTCCTTTCAGAGAATATGTGATTATCAAGAAGCGACCAAACCATCTTCGACAAGATTATGAATTCCTCAATCCGTATTAAAAGTGTTTTAAAGTGGGGCTTTTCTACAACTAGAGCAAGTTTATCACATAATAATCTTTATCCAGAGGTGGGGTGTAGGGGGTCCTATCCCCCCACCTAGCAAAATTAAGGCGAGTGAATACACCCATCTACGCCACCCTTCGATTTGATATTGGATAAAAGGGGATGTCATAATTTTAAATTTTCAAACGGCGCTTCGCGCACCCCTTCCCTATAGCGAAATCTTCTGCACGCCACTGTCTTTATCTAATATTTGAATAATTTTGAAACAAAACACTTTTTTTTGAAGCAAGGGTGATGTCACAAGTTCTTTTATGTCGATCATACAACTTAATTTGCTTCGTTTTTCTGGATGTTTTCATACTTGTCGAAATGAATCTTTTTTTCTTGTTGAATTTATTATTGTTTCACAAATAAAGAAAAATTAGATTTAGCCACTTTCGAGTATTATTTTGTACAGATTTTCAAGTTAGATATTAAAATTTCAAACAGAATGATGGCTTCTTAGGTCCAAACACTAAGAAATAACGATTGGAACATCCATAAAGTGAAGCTCTGAAACGGTAGGACAAACGAACATTAACTCCTACAGAGTGCCAGAACTTATTAATCATTATATAAAAGTCGAAAAAATTGTAAGTTAATTTGTTAAAAACTGGTGAAATACATGATAATGTTTAAGGACATACTTACATATTTAGGACTTGATTATAGAGATGCTTCGCTTATAAAACTGTACTTTAATGTCCTAGGAATCAGTATTCCAAAAATGAGATCAATTGGATAATAAGATCACTTATAAATTTGTTGTTAAATAAGTTAAAAATCGACTTGTTTAAAATGTACGTAAGGACATTCTGGTATTGATTATAGATTTGCTATGCTTTCTTAATTGTGCCTAACTACTATAAAAATCACCATGCAAAGTTTAAAATTGATAGACCAACTCTAACATACCTAAATTAACGAAAGAGCTATCCGTTCCGGACGGACAGACAGACCGACCCTAATTATAGAAAAGCTTCGTTTTTAACAATGGCTATACACACACACATATACACACAGAATAATTCTAGAATTTTAAGAGTACTTTTAAATGTAAAGCAAAGAAAAATATTGGTTTTATCTTAATAAACTCTAATGTGAGTGTTTTCATTTTGTGCTCAGAATTTCTTTTTTATTTTATAACCTTTTTCTATTTTCTATAAGAACAAGGATGACAACATCCATAAGTAGCGAAGCACAAGTATTTTTTTGTGAAAACAACAGACGGACAGAGTATGTTACAGAGTAAATGGACATAAATCAAGAGGATTCTCTAAATGAATTTCAGAATCCAATCTTATTATGTAGCCGAAATACTTATTAATAGAGATGAAAATTCCTCTTTTGCAATAATTACATGACGACGGATAAAGTGATTTATAGAGTTCTAGCGGCTTCGCCCCTAGCCTCTAGAGGTAAATTTTAAAAAAATAAGTACCTCTGGTGCTGCAACCACTTCATTTAAATTAACTGCCTAAAAAAATTGAGGGTGATTTTTTTTGTTTTTGGGGGTGTTTGAGGTGTCCCACCCTCCCAGAAAATAGCTTATAACCACCACAGGACCAGTAGATATATAACCTGAAGAGTAGAATCCAATCGGTTCAATGGTTAGTGTTACCGAGATCTTAAGGGACGGGCAGACGGAATTACAGACGGACTCAGAGACATCAATCTACTTTGTATTATAAGATATACTCATTGACCAGATAAATCTTTACAAAAATTCAGCTATCAATAGCTACTGAAAAAGTTATTGACAGGCGGAGAAATTAAGTAACAAGGCAAAAGCTAAGAGTAGATACTTTACCCCTCAATTACCTCATACGGGCGGAGCTGCTGTTCATGTCACTCTAAAAACAGGTCCAAAAATAAGTCAAATCTCTCCTTTTCAGTCTAAACATTTTGGTTATTAGGTTAATCAACACCCAACAGACAACTAACTCATTGATTGCACGACCTTTGCCTGAAGTCTTAGCTGTTCATGGTAATGAGTTGGGTCTGTTTTTTTGCGCCAATGTATTCCCCATACTCTGTCTATAAATGTCATGCATCTGACTCAACAGCAATAGGTACCATTTTTAACGTCTTTAGTTATGATTCGAACTCATCACCTCCGAGATGCAGCCGAGAAAATCAAAACATAAATTACATACAAACACGCGTTCTAAAGCACCTGCTCTCCTAGAACCATTACAAACCAATCTTCTCCTCTGCACTAAATATAAAACATATTTTTTACTGTAATACATTTTGCTGGAAGACAGTTTTATGGGCCCAGGTTTTATAAATGTTTATCTAATCCAGGAGTTGGGACAGGTTTTCTTCCATTTTCACTTTTAGGTATCTATTGACTTAATAAAAATGGCGAGGTATGTAAAGTATGATAGATAAAAATCCTTTGATTGCACGACCTTCCTCTGATGGTCCTAAGTATTTATGGTCTAATCGTATTTTCACTGTTCCTATTTCAACTTTAGTTTCATTATTACAATCCTTATAATAAAGTAAAAGGATGTTTGTCTGTTTGTATGTACCGAAGGATCTCGCTAACACCGAAAACTTATCAGGTTCTCCTTAACAGGGTAGCATGTTATAGGTCCCGGGAAGGTATATAACTATTTTGTGGGAGGGTACCACCACACTTCCAAGAGAAATCACAAAAAAATCTATTTTTTTTTAATATTCTCGCTTTTGCGTAGAGACTTGGACGCAAAATAGACAAATAATTTTTTTTAAAAACATTTTAAGTGCCACTAGAGGCCTCTAGGGGCGTAGCTGCTAATTTCTATAAAAGTAACATGTTGTCTATATTGTTAAATTAATTAAGAAGGTTTTCATCAATTTTGGGTGTAAGTTATTACACCCTCCCAAGAGATGTCACCTCTAGAAAATTATTATCCCATCCCTTCTCCAAGTTTTTATTTTTCTCTTAAAACTAGAATTTAATGTGGTGGGGTGAACTTTTATTTGACCCTAGAGAAAGCTTTTTATGGTACCTATAAAAAAGACGTTATACCAGCCTACCATTGGTCAATTAAAATATATACTGGGCTACCTTTGGAAATTTAGTCTGTGTATTGACCTTCATTGGTCATTTGTATTGTATGACGTCATTTTTTATAGGCACTATACAAAGCTTGAGGCATTTACGAAGAGTCTAATGAGGGGAGAGGGGGGAAGAACACCAACCACATCAAGCTCTGGTTAAAAAAAATATTATTGTTGAACATCTGTCCCAATTGCTGGAATCTGGACAGGTAGAATTGATAGCCAGCCGTGATTCCACCATTCCCGTTGATTAAAATGGCGCGCTTTTTATTAAAAGAATACAGATTATTATCAAACCACGAGAGAGAAAAAAATGAGAAGATTATGTGAAAAAAAAAAGCTTTTTTGTAATTCCGGAAACCCTTAACGTTAAAACTGTTAAAATGTACAAAAAAAAACGTTTTTCTTAACCCTCAAAATATAGTACATTCAATTCGTATTTATATTTAAACTGCAAGCTTACAAAAGTTGTAAAAAAAACTTTATGTTTATTTTGTCATTATGTAACTCTTTGTCAACATGTTTTTCTTTTATTAAAGAAAGTTGGGTGGATGAAAAAAATATTGCGTTTAAAAGATGATCTAAGATTATCATTTTATACTTCTAGCATGTTTTAAATGACTTTTACTGTTTTCCTACCTGTTCTTTTTAAATAACTGAAGCTATTTATGGTGCCTAAAAAAGGACGTCATACAATACAAATGACCAATAATAGGCCAATATACAGTCTAAATTACCAATGGCAGGACAGTCTACATTTTAATTGGCCAATTATAGGCTTTTATGACGTCTTTTATTAAAGGCCCTATTAAAAGCTTCAAATATCTTTTAAATATTAATGGGCGAAGAAAAACAAGAAAAATCCTCAGGCGCTTGCAGCCGTTGAAGTTTTTGACGATGTAGCTGCACAATTTAAGCCTCTCGCAGCTCGTCTCTAGTTCAAGCTGATTTTTATAAAGAGTTCGCTCTGCCGTCGCGGTTTATAGAGTCAAAGCAGTAACATTATCAGCTTTGGTCTCCAAATCCGATATTTTTCGCAACCGTTCAGCTAGCCCATCATAATTTAAAATTATAAAAAAAAATTCATTCTGCCAACTTATTTAATATATTTTAATAACATTCCATAAAAAGCTATTGTAATCTACCTTTCTAAAATAAAAGGATTTTATGATTTTAGGATTTCAGATTCTTTTTATTAAACTTTTTATTTACAATTTATCACAGAGTTTTTTTAGGTACATACATTTTTTATAAGCATAGAATTTCAGTAGCTCAGCTACTCTTTAATTTACATAATTTTTTTTTAAATGTGACTTTAAAGCAAGTTTGTAATATGATTTCTAGTATGGCTTTGAAACCAATTGATATCCGCTTAATAAGAACCGGTTTTCAGCTATACTGAAACTTTTGTACATCATCGTATTACAGACAATTTTTCCACGAATATAAGAATTTAAAATTAAATCCAGTTCTGTTCACCCGGGCCTTTGGCCCCTCGGGGCTTACAAAACTGACTTAACTCTTATAATATTTTATTTCAATATCAGCGAAATACTGTATACAATACGATGCGATAAATAACTATTAGAACAATTAAAATATTTTATAATTTTCTGTGTATAATTTTCAAAAATCATTTGAATTTAACAAATTAAGTCGCAGGAAAATACTAAAAATCACGCATTTACGCGTGTTTGGAAAATTGCTCTTTAGCCTTTTACATGTTATTACATTATATAACTATCTATTTTTTTAAATAATGAAATAATTTACATAAGAAAAGACAGAGAAGAAACACAAGAGATCAAAAGTTTATGCAATTTTTGACAATTCGTGAGAAATAACAAGGACATTTGTGTTCATAAGAAGCGCAGCAATAAAAAGTTTTGGATCAACTGCAGTTCACGGTAAAATATTCCTGGTAACGAATATTTCCAAAAATCTATGAATTTTAAAGGCTGCTAGCTGCCAAAAGGCTGAACGTTCTGATCATACCCGCACACCATTTTAAGCGGCATGAGAAGGCCTACAAATAATCTGAAATAGCCAAGATCCAATGATACACAGGGAAAGCTTCACTGAAGATTTGTAGGCATATTTATGACGCTTAAAACAGTGTGCGGGCATGATCTTACGTTCTGCCGTTTGGCAGCTAGCCGCCTTCAAAATTCATAGATTTTTAGAAATATTCATTAACATGAATATTTTACCGTGAACTGCAGTTGATCCAAAGTTTTTAAATTATCATTTTTAGAACATAAGCTATATAAATATGCATATATTTACAAAGAAGTTTGACATTAATTGATGGAAATATTTTGCTATAAGAGCCGGACAAACATACTTTAGAGCTTTAGATATAGAGTAGCCTCACTGTAATAAAATAATTATAAAGTACATTTATGCTAAAACACTCACTATATAAAAAATAATAATTATGAAAGCAGTAACAGTTTATAAGATAGTCAGGTAACCTTTTTCAATATATTGCAGTTCACTTTTTTTCTAAACTGAGAATAATTCTATATGATAATAAATATTCTGGGACTGAAAGCATATCAAATATCACTTTTTTGATCAAATAACAAAAAGACTCCAAATCACTTATGCCTTTTAGTAACTATATAGTAGATAGGCATACCTATTGAAGGTTCCAGCTTTTTCATTTATTGATAACCATATCCATATCTAAGATCCTGGCCGTAAAGGGAACTGGAGGCCGGGGGATGGGCATAGCATTCATCTATCTGCGGCTGGCCTGGATGAATGGCCATGCTGGGACTCCAAACGGGCGCAGACTGGCCGCCATAGTAGCCAGGATTGTTGTCCATAAAGGTTTCCTGTTTCAGCGGGCTAAACTGTTCCGGGCTTGCCGGGGACATTGGGCTATGCATCATGCCCTGGTTGTTACCGGTAGCGGCTCCGCCGGCCGCCCCGGCTGTCAGCCCCAACGAGCCTCCATGATGGTTGGGACTCATTGTGTTCATCAAATGAGGTGTCGTGCTTGATACTGCGCCCCTTGCAGGACTCATTGTAGGGCTCATCATGTGGGGGTGGTGGCCTCCTGGTGAAAATTGTTGAGGACTATGGGGATACTTTATAGGACTATTTTCTAGTGAATAAGGCAGCTGGGTTTGATGATAATAACCTCCCTGCCCTCCAAACTGCATATGATGCTGTTGACCCCTCACAGGACTGCTTGAAGGAGGACTTGACATCTGTTGCGACATCAAAGACTGGGCTATGATAGCACAATGCTGCAACTGGTCTCTAGGACCATTAGAATCAAACATTCCCTCCCATCCGGTCAAGGGGAGGTTTGGTGATGTGCCAGTGTCAATAGATGAAATAGTTTCTTTTAGTGCAAAAATATAATTGTTTGCAAATCGTAGAGTTTCTATTTTTGTAAGTTTAGTTTCATCAGGAAAGGCTGGGAGGGCTGTTCTTAATTTTTCTAAGGCACTGTTCAAGGTTTGCATTCGGACTCGTTCTCGATCATTTGCCTAGAATAAATAGAATCATGATTTGATGGCAATTTTTTCATTTTTATCGCTTTAAAGCCCTGTTTACCATTTTTTGAATTAATTATAAGCTCACTATACTTTTTTTTTTGGGGGGGGGGCATACATTCTCAATTTAATTATTAAAAACCTTCCTAGATCTATTCGAAGCTTCAATGTAAAGGAGAACCATATCGGTTCAGCGGTGAGAAAGATCCTTGCTACAGACAAAAAAAGCTACGGACAACTAGTTTATATAATAGGATTTAAGACAATCGTATTGTTTATGATAATCTTTATTTTATAGTAAAATCAATGAATGCCTGTGGATTTTAATCCATGTATTTAAAATACTGTCATGCTATATGAAAGGAAAGCTGATTATTGCTTCTTAGGAAATGCACAAATTAATGATGAGTGTATTGGTAGAAAAACATATCTGGCAAGTGAACCATATTTTCTCCATTTTTCAGTGTATTATTACAAAAAAAATTTGGTAGTTTCCCAAAAAATCCCAAAGACGCAAATATTGTCATACTAGGGATAGGGTCCGAAAGGATTTGATCTCTCGCATGGGCTAAAAAATATTTTTTTTCCAATTGTTGAATGAAAGTGGTATTAGTGGTCCATTTATAGTTAGGAATGAAGGAAAGCATAAGATATTCCTTACGGACATATGGACAGACAATGAGAAGTAGAGAAATGTCCATTTGTCGGGAGAATCTTCACAAGAATAAATATTTTAGCAACCTAGCATATTTCACGTAGAAAATCAATTATATTCAAAGCGTTATCGTCAGACCAACCGATAAGGTGAGTTAATTAGTAGAAACTTGTGAATATTTGAAATTAAAAAACATTTTAAAACCTAACATAAGAGGGGCGGTACGGTTGGTACACTGGCAAAAAAAAATGGGATATTTAGTGCACACTTGATTAAATCATTCATTGGAATACATAGATTTTAGTGCATCAGTAATCTAATTCCTCTGATAAAAGTTCATTTTAATGTACATCAAATAAATCGTAAAAGCGTACGAACTTTATATT
>LS044028.1:0-10419 GCA_900241095.1 Acartia tonsa | reverse complement strand
ATTTACTAAGTATATTTGCGATAACTTTTATTTAATAGATTCTTCCAATTTTTAACAGTTACAAAACAGCCTGCTTTATTACTTCAAGATCCATGTCAGATCTATATAGGAAATAAATGTCTATAAATGAGCTCAAGTTTTCCAATGAATAAATGTTTAAAACTCATAGTGCTCCAATAATCCATAATAAACTCTCATTGGCCAGAACGATGAGACCCATTATTTTACTTTATTAAAAATAAATTCATTTTTTTTGTTTCATGTTGCTATTTACATTATATTGTAGTATTTAATTTCTAATCATAAAAAAAAAGAAAATTAAAATTTTAAATATAGTAAATTTAAGAAAACTCTGTTTTAAAAGAATTCGATTGTGGCGACACCCTTTGTGTGATCAAATATTAAATAAAATTTTAATCATATTAACCCTTTGGTGATGGTAATGCGAAAAAAAATGTAATTGAAAAAATCTTTTTAAAATCATTTAGATTATTAAAAATTTACTTCTTTCTTTTAGATAGTAATGGCAGGGGAGGAAAATTGATTTATTGAGAAATAGATAAATAAATATGTACTCATAGAAAACTAGCCAATAGTGAGATAGTTATATCGAGCCAACTCTAGTTAGTTTATATAATAGGATTTAAGATAAATGTACTGTTTATGATAATCTTTATTTTATAGTAAAATCAATGTATGTTCGTGGATTTTAATCCATGTATTTAAAATACTGTCATACTGTATGTTTTGAAAGGAAAGCTGATTTTTGCTCTTAGGAAATGCACAAATTAATGATGAGTGTATTAGTAGAAAAACATATCTGGCAAGTGAACCATATTTTCTCCCTTTTTCGGTGTATTATTACAAAAAAAATTTGGTAGTTTCCCAAAAAAATGCCAAAAACGCAAATATTGTCATACTAGGGATAGGGTCCGAAAGGATTTGATCTCTCGCATGGGCTAAAAAAACATTTTTATTTTTAATTATTGAAAGAAAGGGGTATTAGCGGTCCATTTATAGTTAGGAATGAATGAAAGCATAAGATATTCCTTACGGACATATGGACAGACAATCGGAAGTAGAGAAATGTCCATTCGTCGGGAGAATCTTCACAATAATATTTAAAAATCTATATAATTTAGCTACCAAGCGAATTACACGTAGAGAAAATCAATTATATCTAAAGCGTTATCGTCAGACCAACCGATAAGGTGAGTTAATTAGTAGAAACTTAAGTGTACACAAATTAAAATTAAATAGAAACTAAGAAAATTGCATTTTACTAAAAAAGTACATAACTAATTATATCAGGACTAATAGACATTTGGAATTATAGAATAGTACAAAATCGAACCATCTAGGAATGGGGGAAGGCCGGGGGGTCGGTACACTTGCAAAAAAAAAAATGGGCTTTTCATCGTATTTAGTGCACACTTGATTAAATCATTCATTGGAATACATAGATTTTAGTGCATCAGTAATCTAATTCCTCTTATAAAAGTTCATTTCAATGTAAAATAAAATAAATCGTAAAAGCGTACAAACTATATATTACTTAATCAAAAAAACAAGGGTGACAACATCCATAAGAAGCTAAGCACATAAATATGTTTATCAGTCCTTTCCTATAAAGAAAATGAATATACTTTCAACTTGCTATTTTAAATTTTATCTCAGAACTAAATTTTGCAAAAAGTAATTGAAGGGCGTACAAATTTGATTAGAGAGAAAATGCTCTTTGTTTAGCAGAATTATGACGTACAGACAGTCAAATAGAGTTACAGCATAAATAGAACAGCTTCGCTACACGGACTAAATTTACCTTTGCTCTCCTAACTTTCTTAACTTTGCTAAGCTCTGTTGGAGATCTGTGCGCCATCTTGTATTTAGAGCCTCGTCGAATTGACCTCCGGTGAAATTTTCCTGTAAACCTAAAACATTAAGAACTTGTTATTAAGGTCAAAATCATAATTTTGTTTTGTTTTAACTTCAGCTGTGCCATAAAGTAGCTATTATTTTCCTCTCTTAAACGACATTACTTTTGTGTACTGCAGCCGAGCAAAATTAAGCTACTCTCAGCCTCTATAAGCTGCATCATTCAGCTGCAAATCATCCGTAACTGCTTTGCTTTTAGAGGTGAGACGTGTATAATTATAAAAAGTATGGACTATCTTGACTAATTTCTGGTCCCAGAGAGTCAGAATCAAATATATTTACCTGGAACTAGAGTCTGGACTATCTCTATCATCAATCATCATGTTTCCCTGTATCTTGACTAACTTCTGGTCCCATACAGTTAGAATAAAATATATTTACCTTGAACTAGAGTCTGGACTATCTCTATCATCATGTTTCCCTGTATCTTGACTAATTTCTGGTCCCACAGAGTCAGAATCAAATATATTTACCTGGAACTAGAGTCTGGACTATCTCTATCATCATGTTTCCCTGTATCTTGACTAATTTCTGGTCCCACACAGTCAGAATCAAATATATTTACCTGGAACTAGAGTCTGGACTATCTCTATCATCATGTTTTCCTGTTTCTTGACTAATTTCTGGTCCCACACAGTCAGAATCAAAAGCTTTAAGCCGCAAGGACAAAACCTGAAAAAGAAAATTAATGAAAATGTGTAAACAATAAAAGTTTCCATTAGAAGAGAAGATTAGAAGTTTAAAATGTGTATAAAAGGAAAGGCTGTTTAGTATTATTAATGCATTGTTAATAAAATACGAATTATCACTAGTGACTTAATCAAGTATGTTTATATAAACAGCTTAATGAAAATTTAGCACTTTTTATTCTTTGTAGTCGTTTAATATCAATATGGGAGAATAAATCCCCAAAAAAGTGTTCCGATTAAGATAATAATATAATATATTTAAAAATAATAAATTTAGTTAAATTTAATTTGATCAAAAGAGTTATTATTAAACCGAATATGCTTTAAAATCACGAAACCTCTCATTGCGCGCGCTTTATTTACTGTATTAAGTAATAAAACAGAATTGTAACTGTTTGTGCGCTAAGATCATGGAAAGAAAACGAAGTTGCGGGTTTCGTCGTATTTTCACAGTAGCTTTTCTCGTTTTTCTAATCCTGCGGGGCAATCATTAACATTTACTAAACCTAACCTAACCTAAAATAACCTTTCCAAATCTACTGTGAAAATACGATGAAACCCTCAACTTTGTTTTCTTTTCATGACCCAAAAAACATTCCAAAAATATTCGAAAACAGTAACACTAGTTTATCAAATTATTAATATCATCAAATAGACCATTTCTTTTACATTTTTGCTGAAACCAAATTTTACACGGATACTGTTAAATATGCTAATTAAATTAAAATATGTTTAATTAGTAAAATTCATACCAATTTGCTAAATTCACACTTATTATCGAAAAATAGAGATTTAAACACTCATTCCTGTACATCTTAGCAACTTTTAAAATAATTCAAACCGTAGCTATTCTATAGGAATGCTTTAATGCTATTAAAATTTCAAAATGCTTGGAACTCTATAGCTTTTTGGAACTGTTTAGAGGCTTTAGGAGCTTTAAATATTATTGCAGCGTTATTAATTAATATAAACAAATATTCCTTGATTAAAATTTAATTTTAGGATAATTCAAAATTACATTAATCTTGTATAAAATGTATGGTTATTTGAATTTTTGTTTTGAATGTTTCAATGTAATAATTTTAAATTCTTATTCTTTTTTAAATGTAACAGGATGTCTGTCTGTCTTCTATTTGTGTGTGCGTGTAGCGAAGTATCTCGCTAAACGTTAAACCGATATGGTTCTCCTGGCAAGGAACTTTTTTGGACGTAGGTACCATCCAAAATATGCAACTCCTTTATTTTTTAACTTATTCTTTTAAAACTAACATCGGCTTCTCCTCTACCCATTCACCCAAGCACCTATAGGCCTCTAGGGGCGTAGACGCTAGTTGTTATAGAATAGCTTCTAGTAAATCGGTAGATTTTGTTTATCTTTAATAAAATTTTGTTTATAATGTTTCTGTTTAGTTACTGATCTATTATGAGATAATAATAAATATTATACTCCCTATTGATCCCAATACTTACAACATAAAGGATAATCAACTGAAAATTGATTTCCCATTTGTTCCCTAATTTCCGAAGTTGTACGAAAGATAACCCAACTATTGCAAAAGCTATTTTCAGCTACATCATCATTAATTGAAGCTTTTTTAGCTGGTAGTAAATATTGAGATAGGATGAGGGTGATACGTAAAAAATCGGAAACTAAGATTCTGCTGACCTAAAGGATTTAAATATCGACCCAGAACCTATAATAACTATTTCTTCTATTGTGTGCTCAGAAATCGATATCGACCATTTATAGAGAAAACTTTTGCCACAAATAATTTTTTGTACATTAAATAGTTTTATTGGGTCCTATGACAAACGTCGGAGTGGACAAACGCAGGAGTGGACACTTAACCTAACCTAACCTATTTTAGACCATCTTTTAGGTTTTTTAAATGCCCGACCCCTGCGGGGGGCTTATTTGTACATTCCTATCTTAACCTAACCTAATTTGCATAGAAATACTTAATTAATTTAATATTTCAACACTCCTGCGTTTGTCAACCCCGACGTTTGGGACTCCTGCGTTTGTCATGGAACCGTTTTATTGGTCTATAAAAACCGAGAGAAAATTTTTTTTTTATCCTATCCTATTATATAAAGTAGAAAATGTTTTTTGTCTGAAGCTAAAAATCTTGGAAACTAGAAGTTTAAATTAATATTCCTTTTAAGGGAAGTTTTATAAAAAATCTTTGGGTTGTTTTAGGCTATTTTCCTGACCCCATCCCCTAGAATTTTGGGGGGATTCAACTTGTAAATATATAATGTAGTAAGGTTTTATAACCGATTGAGTTTTTTTTAATTTTAGTGAAGCTACATAATATCTCCTTGGATAGTTTAAGGCTATTTTATTTATAAATATGCCTTGGGAAGGTTTTATGCTATTTACTGCTTGCCTATCATTCTCGTTGCCCATCCCCCTTTTTTACTTCTATATGTTTAAGGAGAAATTTTGTGTTCTTAAATTTAGTTTAGGTTAAGTAGTGTGCAAGGATTGCCATACGGCCTGCATGGCTAGTACGTCATATTGAAGAGTTAAACCTTCCCTAATTATTTAGATGTTGTTCTGTAAAATATACTCGAATTTCCTATATTTTTGTTTGCAAATTTTTGCAAGGATCGCATCAAATAGATTCACAATTTCGCAGTGCTGAAGAATAATTAGATTACTTATGTTAATTAGCAATGATTAATCAAATACCAATATTGGATCTAAACTTAAAAGCAATGCTTTAGTTTCAATATTGATGACAGGAATTATTTAAAATTTAAATTTGTACTGTACAATAAGGAAAAATTTATCTAAAAGCAAAAGATCTTTTTAATGTCTTAACCGATTCAAGAGACGTGACTTTAGGTAGGTGTAAAAACGCTCTTGTCACAAAGGCTAGTGAAAAATCCCCCGGTTTATCATGTGAAGCAAAACTACTCTACAAAAAGTTTGTGTTTTTTTCTGTCGAAAGTTCCATTGTCTATCTATTCGCTTATCCTAAAAGAGAATAAAAAAACGTTATAGCAAAAAAATATTAAAAGGCATTATTGAAGTAATACAAAGCAAGAAAAAACGAGCAAAGACGGTAATTATTTTGCAATACAGACAGACAAACAAACAAACACAGTTGCTTATAGAAAAGCTGCACTAAAATAATGTTGATTCTTCAAGGGAATCACAAACATCATTGAAGATAATATATCTTTCCATATTTTAAGATTTATAAATTTATTTTGAAGTAAGCTAGTCAAAAAGTAGAGAAAATTTTAAGGTTGTAGCCTTTGACTTTTGACACTCCCAAATGGCAGTAAAAACACATACAAACACTAAACATAAAATGTTGATTTATGTACAACTTCAATACAGTTTATGTTGTAAGCTGACACGCAGAGCAAATTAAAATTTGCCAAAACTCAATTTGTTTAATAGCTTTAAAGCTTAAGTTACACACAGGGACCGCGGAATTAAAAATTCTTTTTATTTGTCATTTTAAATTAAATTCTATTATAGGTGTAATTTAATTAAATTTTTGTAATTCCACCTTTGTATATTTATGAAATTCATTTCTAAGTAATTTCTAAAAATGAGAGAAAATTCTGAAAAAAATTTGTATTTAATGATATATTTGTACATAACTCTTTGATTTGTTTAATAATAATATCTTTTGGCCAGTTTGAGTTTAATGTTGATCAGTTGATTCTTTCAATGGCTTAAAGTAAATTTAACGCTGCATCTAACACTTCTCCCCTCTCAATCTAATCTTCTTTTATTTTATCAATTTTAATTTATTGCAAATAATTACATTTTTATTGCTGTATATAGTAAACTAGCGGCTTCGCCCCTAGAGGCATCTAGTGGCACTTTAAATGTTTTGTTTTTTGAAAGAAATAACACGTAACATATCTATGTCGCGTTCAAGTCTCTACGTAAAAAAAGATACGATTTTTTTGTGATTTCTCTTGGGAGTGTGGTGGTACCCTCTCCCAAAATAGTTATAAACCTTCCCGGGACCTATGAGAAGCTACCTTGTTAAGGAAAAGCCGATCGGTTCGGTGGTTAGCAAGATCTTTCGGTACAGACAAACAGACACACCGACAAACACACACCCTGTTACTTTATTATAAGGATATTAATAGAGAGTTATGGTAGAAATGTTTGGCATGCGTTCCATTTAAATATCCAACTAAATAGACCATCATCTAGTGAACCCAAGAGCATTTGACAGACAGCCAATCCTTTGATTGCACGACCTTTGTTAGATTAATGTTGTCATAATTAATTCTCGTTTGCTAATAGAACGTAAAGGCCCTATAATTATATACATATTAGCTTTTAAATATCATTAAAAATTACCTCTGGTTCCCCTTTACTTGACATTTTCAAGGCTTTTTCCAAACACCAAGAAGTATTTATATTATTTGACGGATAACTGGACTCAAAAAGTAGCTGCACTCAATAATATCATATCACTAAATCATATTTTCACAAAGTTGTCATCATTTTAACGAGTTTTTACATCTTAACATTTCAAAATTAATAACACATTATAATGTTCAAGATGCTTTAATTATAACTTTTATTTCTCTATATTCTCTCTGATAATACAAATGTTTAACTGAGTTAGTTTTATTTTCTTTTTTTGAATGGGCTGCTGGACTTTAACCCGGAAGTAGTAGAATAGAAATAAAAGCTGGGCAGTCAGTCAGTTCGTCTGTCTGTACTGCAGGCAGGGGTTGGGAGGAGCGCTGGGCTAGCAGGGCTGCTTCAAAAATATCGGTTAGAGAACTTTGGAAATATAACTGACTGATGGGTTACTTATTTTCCCCAGCCCTTCCTTGATTTAACCCCCCCTCCCCTTGTCCCTCCCTACAAGGGGGTTGTTCGTCGCATCTGCCAATAGTTCCAGGTGGTATTCCTCCTCATATAGGAGAATATTATTTAGTGGGGAAATAAGGGGGATTTTGTTAATGGTGGGGTGGAAGAGGGTAGGGGTAATTTTTTTTAAAAAGGGGTTGCGTTGAGTAGGGGTGCAGTATGTATTTACACCAGTGATAAAGGGATGAGACAAGCGAAGAAAAACTAATCTACCCCACATTCCAGATATAGAATATTTAGTGTGTCAAACTAATCTTCCACAATTTCAAAATGATGAATTAATCCTAATTTGAAAAGTATAAAATTTTTTTGGAAAAATAAATTTTTTTTTGTTGCTTTAATACAAGTAATTTACAAGGCAATTATAATACTAGCGGCTGCTGCCTCAGCATCTAAAGGCCCTGTATTCAAAGGGGTAGCCTAAAACCATCCTAAGAATTAAATATAAAAACAAAATATCCTAAAACCACGCTGAGACCATGTGAAATCTCCCTTAAAAAACGATCCCAATTAGTTCAAACGTTATTGAAATCTTAAGCTTGCAGAGGTATAAAACCTTACTACTTTGTATAATAGGATATATAAATAGAATATATATCATGTGAAGGAAACAAAGTTGTGGGTTTCGTCGTATTTTCACATTAGCTTTTGTAAGGTTATTTTAGGTTAGGTTAGGTTATTTTAGGTTAGATGTTGCCCCGCAGGGTTAGAGACCCGCAACTTCGTTTCCTTAACATGACCCCCTAAATTAAAAGAATATGATTTTCGTGTACTTAGCTTGGAAACTTAATTAAATGAGCAATGGTCAATACATAACTTTGAAAAAAATAAACATAATACAACAAAATAAAATCAAAACATTGATAGAATATTAACCCATCCCTCAAACCCTGGTATGTGCACACACGCATATATAGGGGGAAATTTTCACAAGGGCTGCTGTTGTTACATTAGAAATAAGCCAGAGGGGCAGATGGATGGATGGAGCAAATACTTTTCAGATGAGAATTGTTAAAACAAGCATGACAACATCCATATGCAGCGAGGCTCTTAAGAATATACAAAATATACAAAAATACAGACTGACGAAGTTTAGATAATGCAAAAAATAATGAGAATATTCACGTGAAATATCAAACTTAATTAGCTGCTGAAAAATCATATTTATAATTTACAATATCCACCAAAAATAAGAGTTCAATGGACGAATTCAAACAAATAAGTAAAAGCTTAGACGAAAACGAAAAAAGTTCCTCAAAAAATCAGCATGTTACTTCATATATACGAGGATTTATCCATCTTTTTTTAGGGGTTTTCTTTCCCACTCCTCCTCTCCTCATCCCTCATTTTTATGACGTCATTAAGGGACTTTCTTCGTCTTTCCTTAGACTTTTTTAGTTCATGGAAATGGTCACAACAAAAAAAGATTTTAAATGTTTCAAAATATCTCTTTAACAGCAGCTGAGAAAAATACTTTTTCTTTGATTTCATATTTTTTTAGAATTTTACCATAGCTTTCAGACAATTATAGATTTGATGCTTTTGAGTGAAGCTTCATAAGAATTAAAAGACATACAGACAGACGGACATATGCACAACGGACATGAGGAATTATAGAGTAGCTCCTTTACTCCAATAGTAGGTGGGGGGGTGGAGTATCGGAGTATGTATGAAGAGGGGAGTGGGTGAAGGAGGGGAGGTGGGAGGAGAGTGAAAATTGAATACACCAGTGGGAAAAATAGCCCAACTGGGAATTAACATCTAAAAAATTGTTTAACTTAAAAAAAAGAAAAAAGAAAGGGGGAGAAGGGGAGGGGTCGTGACGAAAAGGAAGCAGTTACAAATTTTTCAAAACCAGACCCACAACCAGAGGCGTGCAGAAGGTGTAGGAGAGTTTAACACCCCCTATAAATATTAAGGGGATGGATACACAAAAAAATGCACCGCTCTTGTTGACTTTATTACAACCCCCTAAATTTCACACCCTCGTCGATTTTGTTTAAGGGGGTGTCAAACATATTAAGAGTTGCACTTCGAACATCCCCCCCCCTGGCAAAACGCTGTGCACGCCACTGCTGTCACAACACATAAAAATCCTACTTCATGTATCTAACTTAGCCACATTGATATTTCAAGAATTTCCAAAGGAATTTACTACTTTCTTATTTCTTTTTTACACCGTTTCCTGTCGTTGATTACTTTAATATATTTGTCCTTTTTTAAAAGCGAAGCATTTCTATAAATAGGGTAAGTCCCTCCGTCTGTAACGGTTTGCTCACAATGTACAATGTTATAAACAAAGCTTCTCTATAATCTCTATAAGTCCTAAAGATGTAAGTATGTCCTTTAACAGTATCCTGTATTTAATCAGTTTTTTAACAAATTTATGTAAAGTTTTTTTTATACCTAAACATTTATATTCTGCTTATTCAGTTCTGACAATACAAGCGTTAATGTTCGTTTATCCTACCGTTTTAGAGCTTCGCTTTTATGTAGCTTTTCTACAATTAGAAATTAGGATATATCTTTATGACAGTCCTTTAGTCTTGTCGTTACAAAAAGCTCTAAATATGTTTAAATATATTAGAATCGCCCTTTCAATTTTAAACTTTGTATTATGGATAAGGTATAATCTTGGAAGAGTAGCAACTCTATAATTATTCTCTATAAGTCAGTGGGTCCATTTAGAGGTGTTCTTTGGCATTTAATTCCAATTTATGACATGATAATCAATTTGACATTTAAGATTTTAATTCCAAGGACGATATGGTATAATGTTAAAGAATTGTCATTTCTGCAATCACAACCCAAAATTGTTAATGTTCGTTTGTTGGTCATCCTGGCTTACACAACCTTTACTGAAGATATTTATTTAAAATTTTCCTAAAATGATATATTAATTTTGAACCCATGAAATTTGATAAATGATGTTGA
>LS044027.1:1936-16429 GCA_900241095.1 Acartia tonsa | reverse complement strand
TATTTAGAAAATTCATTAATTTCTACCTTATACTATATTTCATAATAATTAATACATAAATTCCTTTAAAAATTGTTAATTTATCAGAATCAATCTTTAAAAGAGGAGAAAAGTTTTAAAAAATCGTTTTTCTATTGCTTTGTTTTGGATTTGCATATCTTTTTGGTTCACCAGTATTTCCCCCAAATGCTGTTTTTGAGATCTTGTGCTTCATTGGTGCTGATTAAAAAAAATTAACGGTGGAAACTTGTAAACAAAAGCTGCTTCTACATTTTATATTTACAGTAGAATCATCCTAAATGAATATTAAAGCTGCCATTCTACAAATTCAGATTTGCCTATTTTTTTGGTTCGCAGTTTATATTGGATGGCATATTTTTACTCAGATATAAAAAATATCTTTTTAACTATGATAAAGTTATCTTATTTTAATGCATACATTTCACAATTTGCTAGTTAATTATTTGTACTTTTCTTATTATATTGTGTATGATTTTTTCCATAAGATGAATAAATCATTTTAACAAAAATATTTCACAATTATATATAATTGTAAAGGTTTGTTGGTTAAGCAATGACCCCAGTATAATTGATGGTAACTGGTTATGCAGATATCTTCTGCTTTTCATCAGGGAAAGGGAAGATTTTCAGCAAGTTCCTTTATAAGAATCACCTTTGATATTTAAAATTTTTGTAACAAAACTATTACGTTAATATATATTCTTGAAAACTGATAAGTTCTTGTGGTTTTTGAACATGTTCAGATTAATATTAATGTGAAGATATTGGCTTTTATAGGTTAGGTCTTTAAAAAGCCATAAAATTTCAAAGCCATAACAACTTACATTGAATGACAATAAGGAGATTTAAAAACATTTCAAGTGTATGTTAGCCCAATATTTTTTAGCCTATTAGAGAGTTCTATTATTAAGATAGAGAGGTACTAGAAATGAAAACAAACATTACAAGATTCAATTCGATTACATTACTGAATATCTGTACTATAACTTCTAGTTTTGACTAGCTAGGGAATATAATGAAAATGACAGCTTATTGCATGAAAACAGAATACAGTGCAGATAAAGTTCTCTGTCAAACTGACAAATTTTGAGATATGCAAAATCAATCAAAAATGAGATTAGGTTTCCTGAAAACTAATGTAAAAATTAGTTGATCTTATTTTGATTTAAAGTTGTTTTAAGATTTTAGGATAAATATAAAAATTGTGAGTTCAGGATTGTGACAATCAAGAGTAAACTAATCTTCACATCAAAGAAATTTTTTAGAAAAAAATATAAGCAAAAATATTAAACCAAGATTCTTCCCTCCCTCTCTGTAGATGATACAACTGTTCTTGTTTAGTTTACATATTTTTGAAATTTGAAATAGGTATTTATAATTACAAGTTGATTAATGTTAGCTGGGTATTTCTTATCTTGATATTATTCTACTTTTTATTTCTTCAATAGTTTCTTTAGAATATGTTTATATTTCTATATGGTATATTGTGAGGGCTCCTTAAATGAAAGAAAATAGGTTGGTATAATAGCTTTATTGGAGTATTGATTGGTCTGCTAATGAGTAAATGAAAAGATAAAGATATGCTCTCCATATAAATAATAAATAAGGGTATCTCATTATTTCTCTCCATCTTCTATACAGTATCTAAACAAAGAATAATGTTTATTTATTGCTTACAGACATTATTCAAGAACATCAGCTGTTCATCTTAGGTATGTCTTATTTCTCTCTGAGAGCCACAAAAAGATTGTAACAAAATAGTTTTTCTTCGGACTGCATTAAATATTGAAACTCTATTAATCACACATACAGCTCAATTGTTATTTAAATGAATTTTTTACTTCACTGGCCCTAGTTTTGACTTTCAAAATATTATTTGAGTAGTTTGGTTTATTGTCCTGTCGTAATTCAAAATATTTTGTTTTCTTTGCTTTTTATAAAGGATATAGTACAAATTGTTAAATGAAAATACTTTTATTACCATTAACATATCATATATCTTGTGAGAACTAGCATTACACACTTACATACAGACAGAGTTAGGAAAGCTCGGTTCGTGAAAAAAATGCCTCTCTCAAGTGTTATAAAACTTTCCATTTAAATGGTTCATTTTAGGACAACAAAAAATGTCAAAAGGGTGAACCAAGAATAATTGATCTGGATAACCGCAAATCTCTATACAAATTTTGTGTGTGTGTTTGCTCAAGAAATCTATGTGTTTGTGAGTGTGTCTGTGTGTGTGTATTATGATGATAAACCGAGTGTCCCGAAGCAACAAACCGCTGATTGAGTCCGGGTGGTCTCATCCACGCCTTCCCCCTCTCTCATTTCTCTTCCTCTTACCTTCACAAAATCATCTCTCTCACCTTTTGGCCTCCCCAAAATTACCCATAATCCCCCTCCCTTTCCTAACCCCCTTCTCTATAAAAATTGGTATTATTACTACTCCCCCCGTCCCCAATATTACGTTCCCCCGTTCCGGGATGATCTCTTGATCATTTTCTAAACAACTCTATCAAACTATCAGTTGGGTCCGTCACCTTAGGCTCTCACAAGTCTCATCCAAGGAGTCCCGCTGTGCGTTTGTAACACGGTGAATTTACGTGCACGCACATAAATAATAATAATACGCGCTCGCAAATATACAATGCATAATTTCTCCCGTATGAAAGGTGCGTGTGTGTGCATGTTAATGTAATAATAACAATAACTATCCCGCGCGCACTCTGAATATTATTACTATGGAGAATCAGCAAGCAGTCGGTGAAAGAGTTCTGGCTGACAATAGTGAAAATTTTGCACTAGTTAATGATAACATTAACACTGCTGATACGTATTATATTGATAATATAGTGACTACGACTGCAAAAGCAGCTGTTGCTGCACATAAAGAAAGTGTTGCTGAAGGTTTCAGTGATTCTCTGTTTGCCAAACTTCTCGGAGTTGGTCATAGATTTTCTTCTGACATTCAAGGTAAAAAATTAATAAAATTTTTTGTAGCGCAACTACTCTTTAAATATAACATGTCCGTAGATGACCAACATCTACTTATAACCGCTGAGGTAAAATGACCAATTTATGAATTATTGAAATACCTGCCAAAAGTGACAAACATGCTGCTATCTCATAAAAATTATTATTGCTTTTTACAGGATCACAAAATGGTTTTATTTTTTATTTCTGTTTTTCAAAAAGAAAACATAATATATGAATTTAATAAAAAAAGAGCTTAAGTTTCAATTTAAAATTGCATAATTTTTGCATATTCTGTTTTATTCTGTATACACAAGTTTATCTTAAATGTTTATGATAAAATTTTTGTGCAAAACATTTAGCAACATCCTTTTAGTTGCAGATGGAACTTTTACAACACCAATGTTATACTTTGCTGTTGATGATATGGTATTTTGAGGGTTAAGCCCTCTGGGTTTTAACTTCTAACAATCTGGTTTGGAAACTGGGAGGTTGCATTTTCGGTTGGATCATCGGTCATTTATGTGATTCAGCAACACATTTTCCATTCTTTCTCTTTCTTTCATTTCTGTATCCCCTCCCCCTGCCGCTCTCTCGTTGGCCAATGCTTTGCTGAATTCATTTTCCAGGCGATAAAACTGCTTGGTTATAAGATTTTATGATGGATACAATATCTCTACTTTTTCCCAAGGGAAGGGAGGGAGAGGACAATGTGGTATAAATCTATCTTCATCTCAATAGATTAAAGCTATCAGAGAAAGAATAATACTGCTCTGGTAGAAACTTTGGGAATATTTATTTATCGACCATTGTCCTATCCCTCTTTTCCTGACTGTTACCCAAGGGAGGGCGAGAAATGTTAAAAATTTTATGCTGATACAAGATGTTCATCATAGCACATCCACGCTACAGATATTGTCTGTCCGTACGTCCGTCTGTCTGACAAACCCTATGTAAAATGGCTATAAATTTAGCTATAGATGCTAAAGAAATATTTTATTATTCCTTTATCTAATTTTTTCTCCCATAGAAATATAATTTACACGTTCCTGCTGCGCTTCTAATGAACATGATTATCCTTGTTAACCATTTGTTTGATTGGGTCTCATTTAATTTACAATTGCCATCTGGAATCATTTAAATTTTACACCAAAATGTTGAGCTGTATAATTTTATAGTCAGCGTTAAATTTCTGCCCTTTTGTGAATGATTTTCAAAAAAAAATTAAAAGTTCTCTGCTATTTTTTTCTTCTGACTTTTGGAAAAGGCTTTTTGTGCTTTCTTATCGCAGATACTGCCTTTTTTTCAGGTTCTAATTGATTTAAATACCCCAAAAGTTGCCGTCTCCAAATGTTTAAGTAAAGAATTAAATTTTAGTCTTTCTTTTTGATCTTAGCGCCAATCAATTCATAAGAGGACAATTAGCTTTTTTCTTACTTAGAAAACTAATTTGGTTTGATGTTGAATTTTATGAAAATTCAGTGAACTGCAGTTTTCTATTTTGTGTTGCTAGAATCCAAACTTTATGTCCTTAGATTACCAACATAAAGTTTTGAAAGAACATTTGGATTGGAAATATTCTCTGTTAAACATAGAGGCATTATGTTGACATACAGTTTATAAGGATAATGTCGACTAAGTGCTAATTTTTGACATATTATTGACATGTAAAAAAAGATCTTATGCCCACTTTAAGACTATCATTAAGCATTACCAAGACATAAATCCATTAGACTCCAGTTTTATGTTGATATAATCACAGCACAAAAGATTGACAGGGTTATTAAGCTCGCCCTCAAAACTGAAAGTCATCATATTTTAGAATTCAATTTCGCAGAAGAAAATTTAAAGTCAAATCTTTTGATACTGGACTTTATATCCTTTGTAAAATAGTTTCATATTATTTATTAGTAGCATAGCTGCTCTATACAACTACAGAACGTCTGATCTTCAGTGATTAAAAAAACATGAATTGATTAGATTGATGTATTTGATGATTAAACGACCAAAAAATATCATTGATTAATTGATTATGTTAGTGTTTCGCTTCTTGGTGACACTTCTGTACTTGGTAAATTGTGACAATTAAGAGTAAATTCTTTATTAAGAAGATGATTTTTACTTTTTTGGATAAGAAAACATTTTTTTCTTGTAATATCCTTGTGGAATAAAAGTGAATTGAATGCATTTAATCTGGTAATCCAGGGCTCGGCAGCCGCTAAATTTAAGGCTACTGGTGACTAATTGTGCGGATAAAAAAGGTTTAAGTTGCTAAGATTCTAGAGAAATCAAACCGGCTGGCGGTTGCTTCAAGTAGGACGCGAAACCTAAAAATGGGTTATGCAGATCAAATTGCTGCGGGTTTTACAAATAATTTGCTGGTGATTAAACATTAGTTTTTTCTTTATAGCGGCTGAATAGCACAATAGAATAACTGGGTGAAGCTTTGCGGCTGATCACGGTTGCAACTGCCGAGCCCTACTGGTAATCATATCATATGCAATCTTTAAATTTCCTTGTTCTCTGCAATAAAAAGGATTTTCATAATGGGAATGGTTTTGATTCATGATATGGAGGACCACACTTTTTTTTCCTTCACATTTTTTTTGCATTATTTTGTTTTGCTATAGTATTTTTTCCCATAGGGGAGTTTCCAAGTCGGGCTCTTCCAACCCTTTCTGAACCTAAAGTAAATAAAAAATACAGTTGTTTTGATCTATATGCAATTTTGTTGAAATTGCCAAATTACTATAAAGCGAGTAGATAAATAATATTATATAAATTTTAGGTGTGCAAGGCGAGCAGCGCTTGTCAGCCCAGCACCCGCACCAGCAGAGGGAGCCCATGATGTTGCTGGAGGCCGAGTCCATGATGAAGCTGGAGGTTCTCCTCACCTCCATCCTGGTCATCCTCTCAATACTCTCTATTCTCATCATTCTGCTCACCCTCATGTAAGTTTTCATTCTTATTAGCATTTTTAAAATTCTTCAGGTTTTTTTAAAAAAGTTTGTCTGACAGGAAAATTTTTTTTGATTGAGCCATATTCAGGCTTTAGGCTATTTTTAAAAGTATAGGTCAACCCCACAGAAACCTAGCTTTGTGATGTTTTAACAAAATTTATTTTATAAAAAAAATATAACTAAAAATGATTATATGTAAATTTTACATATAATGTCAAAAAATTCCTAATTTGTTTTGTTTGTATTTAAATTTCTAAAATTGGCTATATCTGCTTTGGTAGCAGAAGAGAGGCATTATGTGTCTTAAGGAAATTAAAAAATATTTTTCCAACATTTTTCATCAAAAAAAAAATAATTAAGAAAAATTTTTTTTTTGTACCATATTATTGCACATTAGTATGCAATATCAGTTCCCAAAAAAGGAAAAGTAAAACAATTTTCATCGGATGAATTATCCCTTTTCCTTGGTGTGTAGATTTGTAGCAGAAATTGTTAAGCATTAATTTAAAACCTACACAAATAGGTTCTTCTAATTCTGTGCAGTTTTTAATTAAATCCACGTGTCTGATACAAATACAATTGATGCTACTCTTTAAGTATGGTCTGTCAGTACGTACGTCTTTGTATAAAATGTAATTTATAAATGGTTTTATTATTAGTACTTGGATCTTACACCAGATTTTCATTTTCTCTATTAAGTGAAACTTTCAGCAGGCTAAAATAATGATTTACTTTTTAACCACATCCCCTCCCCCCTACTGGATGAACGAACTGACCAATAAACGACTTTCCAGTTAGCAAGCTAAATTGACGACAATTTTTCTCTGTCATAATATCCACGTATATTCTATATATTTTAATTTACAATTGCTGTTTTGTTCATTGAGTAATAATAGATTTAAAAATTAAATTGTTTTCTTTATTTTACATTTTTTCTCACTTAAATGCTACTTATAACAGCTACGCTTCTTGTAGCATACTTTTCTTGTTTTTCTGTTTCTTTTTTTCACTCCCAGAATATAAAAGATAATCTTATCTCCCCCCTTTTGTGTTTTCTTCCCCTTGTTCTTGAAAGTTTATTAATAGGATTATGACCCTATAAATCCAGCGGATAAAACTCGCAAATATTTATACATACACAAATATAGCGGGTTAGTGGCACCCCACAGGGTTAAGACGGGGGCGGGTTCAAGGGATGGGGGAGGGGGGGATTAAGACAGTCGGAAGTTCTTCCTTTTTGGCAAGTTCAATGAAAATGAATGAAATAAAAGGGGGGGAGGGGCGTGTCGGGGAGTGGATTAAGGACATATAAAAATAGCAAACCTTCACGGAAATAACTATAAACCATTCTCCCCCCCACCTCAAAGTAAATTTCACAAAATAGGTAGCAGGCAAGGGGGAGGGGGGAGGTTTGGGTCGTATATGACAAATTTAGTGGCCCAGGATGTCATTTCTCATAAATAGGAAAAAATAATACAATGGTTTAGCAACTGGATATGTTTTTACAAGCGCATCTACTCTTAAAAAAATCATTGTTCGTCCGACTAATTGTTTAGATTCCCAAAACCATAAGGTATAATTAGGTATAAAACAAAATTGTCAGTTTCTTTTTTTTGTATTATTTTATGTTTTTTTTTGCTGCAACAAAAAAAGATACAATCAAATATTGCTCCGCTACTACTAAACAATATTGCCCATGTTGTTTATTAATGCTATAGTAGTAAATGGTGCAGGGATATGAACCTGAAACCACAGGAAGGATAATAGTAAAAACTGATGAATAAATACCCAACAAGAACAATTATGCCCATCATAGGTGCAGCAACATTTTGATTGATTTACAGTAAAGTGTTTTGGAGAAGTTGATTTTTTTATTAAACATTATTTTTATGATTTAAAGATTTTTAATATTTTTACTTGGATTGTCAATAAATCACTAAAATAGATAGCTTCTTCCTTAACAATATCTTTAGACAGACGGACAGACCACGTTATAGAGTAGCTGCGCTACAAATGATGCATGTACTTCTGTGACTGTGTCCTCAAACCCTAAAGCCACAACACATGTCGGGTCAAAATAAAACTGTTTATTTATTTATTTGAAATTAATAACATAGATTTACTAACAAACATTTCCTTTGTTAATTTTATATTTTAGCACAAATGACAAAATTTTACCTTTTTCTCATGACAAAATCCGTGGAAAATAAAAGTAAAGAAATTAGGCATAATAAGCATGACAAACAAACATTACACAAAACCATTTTATAAATGTATAACTGCCTTCTAATTAGGTTTAACGTACTCTTAGATGATTTTTATAGATAGGTATACATATCTTTGATGTGGTTTACCCTATACCCTGTTTTTCTAGAAAGTTTTTGTGTTTTTACGGCATGCATTAATCAATTTTAACTTTAAATCAATCTGTAATGTCGAAAATTTTCTTAAAAAGTTCATATGTTGTTTTATCATTATAGGAATCTAAATGCAAAGTTTTAAATCGATAGAAACATTCGAGCAATGTACATTTATTTACAAAAATTTAACCTCAATGTAAAAAAGGTTCGTTGTTAAAAATGAAAATAAATTCCACCTATAAAATTATATAAAATGATATTCTAAGTAAAAAATTATCTAAAGGAAGTTGCTAATGAGATAAAGGAAAGCGAGAGATATATAATTTTATATTTTCCAAGATTTTTACCATTTCTTTTCATTTCCTAATAAAGAACAGTATTTTTTATACAATTTCTCTAATGGGTGTTTTGAACCCTTTTTTTTCTTTTCGTCGTCAAAAAACTGAGCTTTTTTGTACAAGACCATTCTGCGAAAAGTTGAAAACAAAAATTTAAATTTTATATTAAAGCCAAATGTCTCTTGCTAAATTATAAAGTTTAATCTTTTGAGATGCTAAATAGCATAAAAAAAGGAAAAGAAAGGGGCGTAAAGCATAATAATGGGCGTTATTAGGTAATAATGTATTGTGATATGCAACATAAACCATACAAAATATTCAACACTTTCTATAATCAAGGAGGCTTTAAATAAATCCGCATAAAAATTAAACCCATTACAGCCGAAATATTAATAATAGAAAATTTATGTTGTAACAATTTTGATTCTCTAAGATTATTGTATTGATTAAATTTCTTAAGGCTATTTAAGTGAACATTTAATTAAAAAATATATGTTTTATAATAATTTTGTCCATAGAGGGTTAATCTAAGGTTAATGTGAGCTAAGCATGATCACACACACACACACACACACACACACACACGCACATACATAATCAATGAAGAAACTCCACCCCACGCCTGAATTTACGATGGTTTTACCAACATGGAAACGCCCTTTAGTCACCAATTCGACCCATAGACAAAGTATATGCATATTTACATAGATTTATTATTACTTGGTTCTTACAACAGATTATCATGGTCTCTAATAAAGTGAAACTTGAAGCGGGATAAAACCCCCCTTACCCCCATTCCTTTGATAAAAAAGCTGACAAATAAATAACAGGAGAAATAGCAACCTGAATGAACAACAAATTTCCCTCTGTCATAATATTTTTGATGTATATTCTACATCCATATATTCATAGAATTTATTATGAATTCTTTATCGTTGGCTATGTTTTTATTTGTAAATATAATATCTCATAAATAAAGGTTTCTACATGAAATTTCCTCTCTTAAAACTATTTATCAATGTTTAAATAAAAATCTAGGAATCTGCCCATATAACTATTTCATCAATTAATGGGAAATTGGAGCACAAAAAGTTAGGTTTTTGTGGCCATATTTTAATGCTTGGCGCTTTCAAATAATAAAGATGTTTTTATAAGCTTCTACTTTTTAATTAATGATATGATGTCAATACAACATATGTGCTGAATTTATTTTTTTTCCATGAAGGAATTAAACCAATGGATCTTTACATACGTATCTACGGACAACTGTCAATGAATTTGTATAATAGATATATTTTTTGTCCCCTAAAAAGTTAAAGGAAGCAAAATAAGAGAAACCTATTTCAAAGAAAAAGGATGAAATTAAAGAATGTACATCCTGTATTTTCTTTCTTTTTCATGGCTTTTTTTCCCACAAATTTCTTTATAAATAGCTCATCTTTTCAAATCAAATTAAACAAATTTTACAATTTTACTTGGGGTATTATGATATGAACAAAAAAATCTTTTACCTTGTAAAATTATTAAAAGCCTAATATATTTTTGATGTGTTTAATTTCTATTTTGTTTTACATAGAAAAAATCTTCTTTGCCAAAATGAAGCCCTCTTCAAAAACTCAGAAGTCTATTTGATATTTGCAAAAAGTATATAAAAGTACGAGAGGTGCTACTAATTTATGCATAATAGTTGATTTCATATTTAAGCATAGCAGACACTTTACATCTCAGTACGTCCATCAGTCGACGGTCAGTCAAAGATGAACTATATAAACAGTGTTGCAGTTAGTTTTATTTTGAGGAAATGCTATGTAACTTGTTATTGCTACTCTACATCTGAAAATAATTGTCCTTGCTCGAAGCACTTTTCTTCTTCAGAAAATATACTAGAGAAGTGTAAAAACTTGTTTTAAAAAGTAAGAAATTGTGTAAACGCAATTTTACCCATGGAAACCATACCATATGTAAAAACAGGGATAAAGGGATAGGATAATGGATAAATAATAAATCTTCCGCTCAATATGATTATGAAATATTCTGCTTTTGGAAATACATTATATTAGTGGTTACGCCCCCTTAAGGTGGTTTTAAATTGTAGTTATAAAAGGAAGGTTTCGGCTCAATTGTAGGAAAGGAAGTCAAGTACGTATACACTGGCGTCTCCTAGCGGGACTTTTTTGGTATTTTTGCCGATTTTTCTTAGGGTAATTGTTGTACATTCCCCATCATAGCTATAAACCTTCCCAGGACCTATGAGAAGCTACAATGTAAAGGAGAACCATATAGGTTCAGTGGTTTGCTAGATCTTTCGGTACAGACAGACACATAGAGATCTGTTACTTATATTCATTGGAAGGAAAGAAAAAGTTGCATTGTTCTATCCCTTCTCCCTGATTTGTGTGAAAGTATTTGTGTGTAAAAATTTATGTGTGTATAAGATCACAACATTTCTCATTGCTATCAAGACATTTTGCAATTTCTTTAAAAACGTTCTATAGGGACTTAAAATGGGCTCCTATTGGTCTATGTAGAAAATAGTCTATTTAAGCAAACATTATTAACAATAAAATCAACTTCAAAACATAATGAATTACTATTACTTAAAAGTCAAATTTGTAGTAATTTTAGATATGTTTCTTCCCCAAAGTTTTCTTGTTCGTTGGCTTAACAACTTTGGAGACTTTATTGAATAATAACTGGTTAATTCATTAAATTGAGTGTTCAAACGTTTCAACCATTAATTTTAATCAACAGAAAAGGTAATTTTGTGTAGCATCATTTGGTATGTACATCTATTTATCGGCCAGTGTCTTATCACTTTAGATCACTGTGTTTCTTGAAAAGGCTTATACAACATATTACATATTCTAATAATTAAACACAGAACATTATTTTTGGAAAAAAACATCTTGATTTCCTTGAGGAACTGCGTAGGATATGTGTGAGTGTGTGTATATTTGCAAACTTGAAAACCGTAGAATATGGTTCTCGGAATTTTGACGTGCATTTTTTATAATTCGTTTCTCAATGGTCCATTTACATTTTTAAATTTTGAACAGTTTTTCAGAAAAGTTCAACCAATATAGCCTTTTAAATATGTGGTATGGTTGTTGTTATAATTTCTAATTTTGCTAAAAGATCTCGCTAACTGCTGGAAAGAATAAGCTTTTCTTAATTGGAAGCTTCCTCTAAATGTCATCTGATGGTTTTTGAATACATGATGGAAGGGTTTTAGTTCCACCTAAAAAATTAAAACTTTAAAACACCAAAAATTTACTCGTTGGAAGTTGAGGGTTATTGACCTAGAGGCTAGAGGCCAGGCCTCTATTGTAGGTTAAGTTATTAATTTGCATTCTGTAATAATAAGAATTAATGAAAGATATACATTATAATATTGTAAGTAATCAACACTTATTCATTTCTGCTATTAGGTATTATTTATTTGTGTATATTATTTACGAAGGAGACCCACGAATTTTACCATGGTGTAGTAAGGAAACCACACCAAATAATCAAATTAAAGTTTTATGCTTTAATTAAACCAAAAAAAAATTCAAAATTTTTTTTGTAGTTGCTTAGTTTTAAAGCTGAAAATTTTATATTATAGATTCAGTTTTCTGTACTCTAACACGACTAATTCCGTGGATACACCTTTCCCTCTTAGCATACCAAAATTAAGTAGAGTCCTGAATGAAGAAATCTAACCCACAACAATGCTCCTATTCAGTGCTGCTCAATAACACTCGACATTTCTGTCCTTATGGAGATTTGGGTTGGGGGTAAACTCCCTTATTTATTTCAACCCACATCTGAGCCCTACCCCTCCCACTATTTAGTTTCAAGTATTCTTGACTTTTCTGTTAAAATTCCCTCCCTTATACAACATTTAGGTTTAATTGTTCACCATATTCTTTGAAAGCGAAGCTTTTCTTCAGCTTGGGTTTGCCAATGTGACCGCCCGTCTTAAGGGTTAAATCATTTATACATATTAGAATTGTCCTGTTGATTACAAACCAAAAACCCAACTTTCGACATGTCAAAAATTGCCACATTGAAATGACTTTTTGACCGGCGGAATAGATATAGGCCTTTTAAGTGCTACGTTATTTGATATTTACTTAATATATTTATTTACTCTTGTCATACTTAAGATGATATTTGAGAATAAAAGCAATTTTGGCCAAGTATTTCAAGTACATTGCTTTCTATTTATAGAAGTATTGAAAAAATTTCTTTTTATCCACATTTGAAGAACCATACTCGCCCCCCCAAATTTCTGGCCAAAGTTAATTATTATAATAGTGATATATTGTTCTATATACTTCTTTTTGATGCTAGTCATAATGTCATAGAAAACCACATCTCAATGTTAGATGTAGGGGGTTGTATTGTAGGTTTTATGTGGCGAATTTTGCGATTTTACCCAAATTTTTAAGTACAGCTAAACAAACAGTATGAAATGCCATAAAAGAGAACATTATTGTAAACTTTCTTACGGTATTTTTACCATAAAAATGCACAAGTAAATATAAATTTGAAAATCATTGTTACTTTTCATATAATAGACAATAAGGTCTTATTTAATTAGATTTTTATATGTTTCAATTATTACTTATTGAATGAATCTAAATCAAATATGACCTGGCAAATTAAAATTTTGCAATCAATCTACCCTTTAACATTTGCCAGACTTGCGACTAAATAAGGGTTAAACACAATTTCAATTATAGACAACAATACCTACTCTTCTTTCTCTCTTTATTATCATCTCTCTCTATCTCTCTCTCTCTCCTTCTTTCTCTCTCTATCTTCTTCATTCACCCTCTCTGATATAATTTCTTATTCTATCTTTCCATCTCTATCTATTTTGTAAATTGTATGATCCTAAAGTAGTGTGAATTCATTTCCGCACAAGTTTATCTCATTCAAAAAAGCACAGTTAAAGCAAAACAGCAAAATTTGTATGCGCTAAAATATAATTACAGTAACATAATATTCAATTTCATATTTAAGGCAAAGTGTAGTTAGAAAACGAAACAAATTGCTGCTTGAAAATTGGTCCAAACGTCTGCGGAATTAATAGGACACCCATAAGTCTGGTATAATAGTTTAACCCCTTGTTGCCCCCCAATGTCCGTCTTTCTCTAGTTCTTGTACGCCACCCCTCACCCACCCCCCCCCATCCCCCAACCTCAAGGTTTCAATCTAAAACTAATTATTTTTAAAATTGGTTCACACACACATTCACACATATACAATACAATACATTATTGTATGTACAATCTTTTTCTTAGCATACAATCATGTTTAATTCATTGTACATACATATATTCTTAACATGTAGGGATATGACACCAGGAAGATAACCCATTGATGCCCCACTTTTTCCCACTGCTTAAATTAGCAGTTAAATTTAAATTAACACATAACTTATCTAAAAAAGAAATGAATGAATGAAAATTGCCATTATAAATAACTATTGCCTAAATTATAAGGTAAATGATATATAAATTGAATTTAATAATGTAAGATTGAATCTTTGGGAAGCTGTGGTTTTATAAGTTGATCAGTGAGAACATAAATGGACGACAGTGAATTGGAATTAGTAGATCTAAGTTTTAGGAAAATACTATATTTTAAAACAAGTCATTTTTTTTTACAAGATACACAAAAAAAACATTCATCTACTTTCATAAATAAAATTAAAATTAAAATAGTTATTTCTCGCATCGTATTATAAAGAGCTTTCCGCGGATATAGAATGTACAATTATGATTGTACATTTTTATATTCGTAGAAAGCTGGATATAATACGATGCTAGACATAGTTTTTTCGTATGGATG
>LS044013.1:612-14119 GCA_900241095.1 Acartia tonsa | reverse complement strand
GCAGATTTGTCCTTGGCAACCCAGGTGTTGAGTTCAGTGACGGTGTTGTCAAGCAGGGTCCATTCCTTCAGCAGAGTATCCACCTTTGCAACCCAGGTGTCAGAGACAGCCTTGACTTTGTCGTATCTACCCTTAAGAGCAGCAACTTCAGCATCAGCTTCAGCATGAGTAGTCATCTTCTTGGCTGCTCCATCAGCAGACATAAGAACCTTCAGGTAGTTCTCACAGCTCTTGGCAAAAGCTCCAACCTTGTCATTAAGAGCCTTGACCTCATCAAGGTTGGTAGGCTTAGCAAGACCTTCAGTGGCAGCAACCTCAGAGGTGGTCAACCAAGGAGTGAATTCCTTGATACCAGTTCTGTACTCAGCCCAGAACTTGACATCCTCAGAGTACTTGTTGCACTCAGTCTTGGTCTTCTCCTGGAGTTCAGAAACATACTTGGTGATTCTGTTCAGCTCATCCTTGAAGTCCTGGGCATCCTGAGGAACCTTATCACCTACAATAATTAAGCATAAGAACAAAATAGAACTATATACATAAAATGTCAAAAATTACACAGTTCTTTTAATTTACTTATGAAAATTTACTAAGTTTTATCCAATAATTACCTTGGGGCAGAAGTTCCTTCTCAGTGTTAGCATTCTCAACAAGGATGGCCATCTTGGCAGCAATGTCCTCCTGGAGGTCCATGGTTCTGGCAACTCTGTCCTCAGGAACCATCTTGTCACTGGAGTTCTTGATATCCTCAAGCTCAGAAGTAGCATTCTCCTTCCAGGCATCAATAGACTTCAGGGAAGCATCAAAATTGGACAGGGCAGTGCAGAACTCCTGGAGTTTATCAACCTTGTCCTTGAATCTGCCAGCAACCTCAAGCTTCTCCTCAACAGCCTTGATTTCCTTCTCTACAATCTTCTTCTTATCATCAGGGATAGTAATGCACATGCACTTGAAGTTCTTGTTCTTGATGGAATCAAACAGACCATTAATTTTGTCATTGTCAGCCTTGAAGATGTCCTGTCTCTTCTTCAAATCATCAAGAGCAGCCTGGAGGTTGAACCTCTTCTTGATCTTCTTGATCTCCTCTTCGGCTTTCTCAAAGCACTGAGCAATGGTCTCATTGTTCTCAGCATAACCAACCCAAGCATCCTTGGTCTCCTGAAGGAGGGTAAGTCTGTCTTGAGCCTTGTTCTTGGTGTCATCCCAACCCTCTTCAATGCGTCTGACATGACCCTCAAGGAATCTTGGTTTGTCAGGGTTCTCCATGATCTTCTTACCTTTGTCAATCAAGTCTCTGACAATGCCTCTCTTAGTCTCAAGCTGGTTAAGAGACTTTTCCTGTCTTTCAATCAACTCATCAACATTCTCAACACAGGAAGGAGCAATATCTCTGGTAGATGACAGCATAATACCATCCAAGAACTCAATGTAGGGTTTCAACTCGTCACCATAGGCATAACATTTCCAGTACAAGTCAACCATAACTTGAGTCTTAGTAACTGTGGGGATCAGCTCCTCATGCTTTCTGATTAACTCGTCTAACAACTCAGACTCTTTTTTCCTCTGATCTTTTGCCCTTTCTGCCATTAAGATTTCCAGGATCTGAGCCAACCATTTCTTGACTTCAGCTCTCTCTAAATCTTTGCACAAAGCCTGAGACATAATGATGATTGATGTGGATGAATTAGAGATCATAGCCCAGCATGTAGATAACTCAACCAGGAGAGTTCAACGCAGCATAACCATATCAAGATTACCAATTGATTAGTTAACCAAACATGATTGCTTAATTTTACTCATACTTATAACATGTTTATTTCAGATGTTATTTTGAATTTTAGGGGAAAAGATTAAAGATTTGATATTGTCTTACTTATCTAAAATAAAATAGGTAAACCCCCAAATTAAAAACTCAATAATTAAACACAAAATCTTAGTATAACCTAAAGGTATTTTCACTTAAAAGCATTGCTTAATGAGCCCATTCATATGCAAGATTTTAACCTACAGATGGTCAGACGGACATTTTTCCACTTTGTCTAGTTTTATTCTAGTTGAAATTATTCTTATTAGAAGTGCAACTATTATGTAATTAGAGTATATCCATATTTCTAAACACCTTGTTGTAAAAAGTTTGCAAATTTTTTAAATAAAACAATTCTTAACATTACTAAAAAAAAGATCAATTTTATAGACCTAATGATATTTGCAAATACATTTTTTGTATAATAGTTTGATAATCATTATAAATTAAGAAGTTTGATATTGTTGTGCTATCTATGAACATAATTATCCTGTTTGAGAAAGCTTATTATTTTCTCTTATTCTTTAATGGTTCTATTGACCTAATACTTAATATAAATAAACTTTCAGATATTTGCACTTGCCCTTTAAAAAACATTACTTTTTCTAACTTAATGATGAGTTGCAAAAAAATCAAGTAAATTTTCCAATTTGTATTCTACTTAATGTGAAGTAAATCATTTTACTGTGTCTCAAAGACATGTTGTTCAACCTAATTTATTGAGAAAAAATACATGTCTTATTATAATTTGACGAAGTAATCAGTATAGTATTTATAAATTGAGCAATCTAATAAATTCAAACAACCACATTTCCACCAATTGAATCATAATAGATTCATTACTTTCATTTTTTCCTTCATAATTTTATCAAACCATGAATTTGTTAAAATATTTATATTTATTTGCATTAACTACACTATGCTTTGTAAGATAGCTACATCTAAGTATTGAATTAAGAATGAAGCCGCAGAGCCACTAGAGCTGTTAATAATGGTTTTTATGACTTAATGTAATCTAATTACATGTTGTTTATGCATATCAACAGAGAACCATCCAAGATCATTTTTGTATACAAAATAAAACTTTCATTTTAATATTCATTAAAAATCTTTTTCCAATAAAAATTGTAAATAACTTCAGTAATTAATTTTGTAATAAAACTGAACTTGTAATTGTTGAAACACTAGGAGGATCATAGAATATAGAATTAAGAATTTTTACTAATATGCATAACTTACAAATTAACTGTTATTGAATGGTTCTCTCTAGCCTAAGCATTATCTAAAATAAAAATAAAAACACAAGTTTGGACAATATTAAGTTTATATACATATCTTATGCAACAGACATAACAACAAAATTTCTTATAAAATGGACGGACAAGTGTTGAATACATATTTTTATAATAATTTACACAAATATACAACAAAACCACTAGAATCAATGCCAACATTACTAATAATTGCAGTAAAAAAAACCCATGTATAGTCAAAATGGGCTTAAATGGAAAAGCTTTTTCCTAACATTTAATAACAAATTTATATTGGGAAAAAGCTTTCAGCAAATTTAAACTTTGCATGGATCTTAAAATTGTTTCTTTTGCTAGATAAATCCAATTTTAAAATGTAAACATAAAGGAAAGCGCGTCAGTTCATGGGTAAATTGCATGTTTACTTTAAAAAATTGGATTTATATTTTATCATAATTATTTTATTTCTAATCAGCCAATTAGATATTTGTTTCTTATTCGTAATATTCGAAGAATTTTTTTAGCAAAAATATGCTATGTAAAGCTAATAATGACAAGGACAAAAGTTTTTGATGTTAAAATTCACAGGACAATATTCATGATACAAATATATGATATGTATATTTATTTAATAATATACATATGATGTATTTATTTTACCAGCATACCTTTTGTCTCTTTGTTAATGAACCCAAGATGTTAATAAATGAGGTGTTGGGTTAAAATTAAAGAGTGGAGGTAAAGATATGGATTTACAGGTTCTCAACCAATTTCTCCTTCTCCTTGAAGATGTTCTTGAGCTCACCCAGGGTGGACTCCATCTTCTCAAGGGAGAACTGGTTCTCTCCCTCAGCTGTCTTATCCTTGGCAACCCAAGCATTGAGCTCAGTGACGGTGTTATCAAGCAGCTGCCACTCCTTAACCAGGGTATCAACCTTTTTGACCCAATCATCAGACACAGCCTTAACTTTGTCGTATCTAGCTTTCAGGGCAGCAACCTCATCATCAGCCTCCTTGTGGGTAGTCATCTTCTTGGCAGCACTGTTGGCAGCTTCAAGAACCTTGAGGTGGTCCAGGCAAGACTTCTCAAAACCATGGACCTTCTCAGCAAGGGCAGTTGCTTCAGGCAGGTTGGATGGCTTAGAAAGACCCTCAGTAGAGGCCTTCTCGGCCTGTGTCAACCAAGGTGTGAATTCCTTGATACCTGTTCTGTATTCAGCCCAGAACTTGACATCTTCTGAGTATTTATCACATTCTTGTTTGGTCTTTTCCTGGAGGTCAGTCACGTACTTGGTGATTCTGTTAAGCTCATCTTTGAACTCCTGGGCATCAGCTGGTACCTTGTCACCTTGATAAAATCAGAACATTAATAATGATTACATAATTAAAATGCAAAAAATACAAATTTTGATTATAAGAAATAAATTCAGTTTATAAAAAGTCATAGAATTAATTTTTTTTTGTAGATAATATAAAATAAAATCTTAAATTATATATTGTAGACTTTACCAAAAAAGGTCAAGATTTACCTTGAGGTAACAGGGCAAGCTCCTGCTCTGCATTGTTCTTGATAACTTCGAACTTTGCAGCAATATCCTCCTGGAGATCCATAGTTCTGGCAACTCTATCCTCAGGGGCCATCTTGTCACTAGACAACTTGATATCCTCCAGCTCCTTAGTAGCTCCCATCATCCAGCCATCAATGGTCTTCAAGGAGTCATCAAAGGCTTTAAGGGCAGTGCAGAAGGTGTCAATTTTTCCAACCTTTTCCTCAAACTGTGAAACCACAACCAGCTTCTCAGTCAGAGCTTTGTTCTCCTTCTCAATCAGCTTCTTCTTGTCATCAGGGATGGTGATGGACATAACATCAACATTGTGTCTGATAGCATTGTACAGACCCATGATGCTGTCCTTGGTGTTCTTAAGGATCTCCTGTCTCTTGTGAAGATCTTCAAAGGCAGCCTGGAGGTTAAACCTTTTCTTGACCTTCTTGATCTCCTCAGCACCTTTGTCAATTTCAACAACAATGGTTTCATTGTTATCAGCATATCCAACCCAGGCATCCTTTGTCTCCTGAAGAAGCTTGAGTCTCTCCTGAGCCTTTGACTTGGTGTCATCCCAACCCACTTCAATACGTTGGACATGACCTTCAAGGAACTTGGGTTTGTCAGGGTTCTCCAAGATCTTTCTGCCCTTCTCAATCAGATCTCTGACAACAGCTCTCTTGGTCTCCAGTTGAACAAGAGACTTTTCCTGTCTCTCAATCAACTCATCAACATTCTCAACACAGGAAGGAGCAATTTCTCTGGTAGAAGACAACATAATACCATCAAGGAACTCAATATGTGGTTTCAACTCATCACCATAGGCATAGCATTTCCAATACAAGTCTACCATTACTTGAGTTTTCATGACAGTAGGAACAAGTTCTTCATGTTTTTTGATCAATGCATCAAGAGCTTCAAACTCATTTTTCCGTTGGTCTTTAGCTCTCTCAGCCATCAATATCTCAAGTATTTGGGCCAACCATTTCTTGACCTCTGCTCTCTCTAAATCTTTGCACAGAGCCTGCACAAGGACAATATGTAAACAAAGGACAATGATATGTTAGTACAGACAAACAATGGTTAGAATGTGGAAGGTTTTGTAATGAGTTTATATTATATATGTACCAGAAATTTCAATATAAGCTCATTAGGTAATAATAATATTTTGATATATAGTGTATGGTTTAGATAAATAAAGTCAAACTTGGTGTGAAAATGTGGTTAAAGTTGACATTAAAATACAGGAAAACAATTGAAACTTTTTATTTGGAATTTTTAAATTATCTTATTTAAAATATATGAGATTAAAAGATATTGCTGTATGAAATTAATTTAATTTTAACATAATATTTTTTGAAACAATCAAAATTATGAATTATGAACAAGAAGTTCTCTCTGTTTAAATATATTTAACAGTATTTTTAACCTTTGCTTATTGAAAATAATAAAATATATTGATTCTAATAACAAAAGCTGCTTATTGAAATAAAATAAAACTACTGGACAAAGAATATCAGAAAATGTACAAAAGCTTGCAGTTTGAAAAAGATAATTTTTCTTTTGATAGAGATTTCTACAAATAAAGTGCAATGAAATATTAAGTTTACTTTTATGAATTAAAAATTACATCTACAATATATGAATATGAAAAGATAAGTTTGGTTAAATTATTCTGTTACAGGTCATCAACAAGCTTCTCTTTTTCTTTGAAGATGTTCTTGAGCTCACTGAGTGTCGACTCCATCTTTTCTAGAGAGAACTGGTTTTCTCCTTCAGCTGTCTTGTCCTTGGCAACCCAATCATTAAGTTCATTGACTGTAGAGTCAAGGAGTTTCCATTCTTGAACCAGGGTATTTACTTTGTTCAACCAGGAATCTGCAATCTTCTTGACCCTATCATATCTACCTCTCAACTCCTTGATCTGGTCATCAGCTTCTTGATGTGTGGTCATCTTCTGAGCTGCATCATTGGCAGCATCAAGAATCTTAATGTGTCCAAGACAACTTTTGTCAAAGAGGTTGATTTTATCATACAGTTGAAGAGCTTCTGGAAGAGTTGTTGGTTTTGCGAGACCAGCTGCAGATTCTTTTTCAGCAGCCTCAATCCAAGGAGTAAATTCTTTGATTCCTGTCTTATATTCAGCCCAGAATTTGACATCTTCAGAAAATGCTGAACATTCTAATCTGACCTTTTCTTGCAAGCCAAGGACAAATTTGTGAATGCGAGTTAGCTCATCTTTATGTTCCATTGCATCCTTAGGTACAGTTTCACCTTGGGGAAGGAGAGACTTTTCCTTTTCAATTGACTCTTCAATAATGATAACCTTTGCAGCAATGTCCTCCTGAAGCTCCATGCAGACTGCAACTCTATCTTCAGGAACCATATCTTTTGAATGATTCTTAATTTTGTCAAGCTCACTTGCAGCTCTGGACATCCAGTCATCAAGACTTTTGTTGGTGTTGTCAAAAAGTTCAAGATTTGTGCAGAAATCTTCAATTTTGTTAACCTTATCTTCAAATGTTTTCAAGACTGTCATCTTTTCTGTGAGGGCATCCAATTCTTTCTTAACAATGGCTTTCTTGTCATCAGGCAAAGTGATGCACATTGTATCATAATCTCTCTTGAGATCATCATAGATTTTCTGGAGTTCATTCTTAGTTTTGTCATACAACTGCTTTCTTTTTGCCAGATCTTCCTTAGCAGATTCAAGATTGAATCTCTTCTTGATTTTCTTAATTTCTTCCTCAGCTTTTGCAAAAGCTTCTTCAATAACAACCTGACCATCAGCATATCCCTCCCAAGCATGCTTTGTATCCTGTAGAAGTTTAAGTCTTTCCTGAGCTTTTAGCTTTGTATCATCCCAACCCTCAACAATCATTTTGACATGTTGATCCAAGAACTTAGGTCTATCAGGATTCTGCAGAAGACTGTTACCCTTCTCAATCAAATCTTTGACAACATTACGCTTAGTTTCAAGTTGAACAAGGGCCTTCTCCTGTCTTTCAATTAACTCTTCAACATTCTCAACACATGATGGAGCAATTTCTCTTGATGAAGATAACATAATACCATCCAAGAATTCAATGTGAGGTTTCAGTTCATCACCATAGGCATAACACTTCCAATATAAATCAACTTGAATGCTAACTTTCTGTACCCAGGGGATCAGCTCTTCATGTCTCTTGATCAGAGCATCAAGTTTGTCATACTCATCCTTTCTTTGATCTTTTGCACGCTCTTCCATTAGAATTTTTAGAATATGGGCCAACCATTTCTTAACTTCAACCTTCTCCAGGTCCTTGCAGAGGCTCTGGAAGAAACAAGTCAAAGTAAACATTAACAATTATATTCAATGAATATAATATGGTAAATGTTCTAATGCAGGTTTAAATGTTATCACTGTTTAAAATATTATAACTTAACATTTTTACACTGCCTTGGAACATTTATGTGTTCTAGTATCAAGTGAAAAGATTCATTGTTAAATAATAATCTTAAGTATAAGATATTAAATTAAAGCAAATTTTTTTCTTCAGAAAACATTTTCAACTACAATATATGTAACAATGGATCTTATCTTTTTAAGTGCTGTACTCATTAGATAAGATTTTAAGCCAAAAAATAGAAATTTAATAAATTGCATGGAAAACTATAAATTGTATATTAAGAAAACTGTAGAAAGCTTTATCTAGTACCTATTGAGTTGAGCATTTTCAATTTTTATTATAAACATTTGATAATTGAATTTTCCCCTTTTTTAACAGACAAAACGGACAAATCTAAGATTTGCTTTCTTTTCATGCTGTTAAAAAGCAAAAGCTTTTGAATCTACAAAGTTGCTGCTCATTCTAAAGCTAAACTACATGCAATTTTGAAATTAAAAATGAAATAGATCTAAATAATAATAGTAACTTTTTCTAAAACTATTAAAAAAGGAGAAAGGAGAATAGTGACAATAGTTCATAAAAAAACATGATAAAATAAGAATCTTATTTACTATAACAATCACTTTGATGTGTAGAATAATATCATTCTTGTGAAAACTAGTTTGTATCTTTTTTGTTAACCTTTTATACAATAATCTTCCCAAGTATACTAAAGATCTAATACAAGCATTCACTAAGATCATGTTCCCAATAGAAATAAGAAAAAAAAGATCTAAAACTAAGCTAAAATTCAAAGTAATCTACTTAAAATTGTCCTTTTCTCCCTTTAGATTCCTTCTACATAAAACCAGTTCAATAGCATTTTAGGATCATTATTGTTCATCTGTTTCTTTCACCAATACCAGAAAAATCAACTTTTGATTAAGAAAATTTTTTTTTATAAAAAATAGGTGAGGTGAAACAATTGGCAACAATATTGATAAAATAAAATGCTTTTGAAAAAAAACAACATGCATCAAAGTTCTAATTTTACAATGTAATGCAATACATAAGTAAATATCAACTAATACATTCATGACATAAAACTAAAATACTACAAAGTAACTATAGTAAACAGAAAGAAGAATAGAAAAATACTAATATTGAAATGATAATTATTGAACAAATATTAATGAAATAAAAAAATTCATACCTAAATAAAAAGAATTTCTTCTGGTTTCCTGTAATTAATGAAGGCATGCATTCTTTCAACAACCTAAGACAGCTCATTAATCAAAATAAAAACCCTCTTTAAGAGAATTTTAAGCAAATTTAGCTTGGTCTGTAAAGCAAAATGTAATTTTAGAAAACTGTGTGTGGTTGTTTATTGAATACAGCCTGTTACTCATGCAATTAATAATAAATATTTAAAAATCTATGTGCAGTGTTTTTTTCACATAGATTATTAAAAATAATGATTGTTAGTACTAAATAAGCAGTCTTTAAAGCTGTGTTAATAATCATGCAAATGTTGATGTATAATAATAATATCTGTTTGAAATTATATTTTCTTTTAGATATTTATTTGTAGCATTCCCTTGTACAATAAATATATAAAATTTGATCCAATTGAAAATTTAGTAAGCAACACTTGTTGAAATTTAAAATTGAATCAAACACTACCTACTAATGCCTACTTACAAACATATTTAAAAATATTTAGTAAAAGCTTGAAGTATTTCAGTTTGTATTGAAATGGTTTGATAAAATTGTACCCAAAATTAATGGTAAATGTATCAAAACTTAAAGATTTATTTTTTCTTATATTCTGTAATATTTATGGCTCTTTTCTTTCTAATCATATTACATGCATTACCAATGTATATTATATACAAAAATCTTAAAATTATAAGCCTTGTTCAAATATATGCAATGCTTATAAATTGTTAAAACTTTACCACCTAGATTTTAGAGCTTAATACTTGATCTAATATTAATAATTTTTAAGCACAAGAGAAAATGCACAATACTCATGCATTTTAAAAGATAATATGCATGTAAAAATTCATGCTTTTTTCATGCAAAGTTTAAAAGAAAGGAAAGATATCAGATTTAGTGATTCATAATTCTCTAAATACAAAGTAAATATTTGACAATTTATCTTTATAGACATTTCAATAGTAAATCTGTAGATTATTTACAAAAATATTCTGTAAAGATAAATGACAAATGTTACAAAAAATAATTGTCTAATCTAATTGAACTCTCAAAAGGGGAAAATTTGAGATTAAAAAAGTTTCTGAAATGTATTTGAATAATTTTAATTACTATATAAAAATTTTTAACTAAAGCATTTCACTTTTTTTGTTTTTAGTTAAGTAATGCTTTATTTAAAAGTTTTATCCCTTTAACCCAATATAAAATTTCTAAAATGTGCAACCTTAAAATATTCTTTTTGTACTTTTTCCTTATGCACTTTTAAGAAATTTTAGTTGTGAAAGCCCCATATTTCATCAATATAACACAGAAGTTATGACATTGATTAATTGAATTCATATCAAGAATAATGATAATAATTTAATTCAATGTCATAGCTTTTGTTATTGATATTTTTAATAAATTTTCTTTAAAATCAGGATATGTAAGTATTTGACAAGAAAGTAAATAGTACTCCCCTAATAATTGTGTTATAAGAAAACTGTTCAGGTCTCAAATACTTATATTCCCTGACCTTTGTTAAAATGATAACATACAAATTGCAGGGTTTAGAGTATGGAATGCACAAAAAACTATTTTTGCCTTGGATCTTTGAAAAATAATGTAAATTTGGAGGCAAAACTAGATTTTTTTGTTGCAATACCCATATCCCTGACATTTTTGCTATGTTATGATAAAAGCTTACATGGAAGTTGTCTCTCTCTCTCTTGAATTCAGCAGAAGTGTAGACTTTGTCAGCCATGATACGAGCGATGGCCTACAATAATATATAGATAGTTAGATAGATAGACAGATGTAAAGATAGTCAGAGAGAAATTTTGGTAGATATCTATTTGAAAGGTCAGTTAAATAGCCAGTTAGATAAATAGTTCGATAAACAATTAGATATACAGTTATACAGACAGTTATATAGACAGTTAGATAGACAGGTAGAGAGACAGATAGATAATCACTTAGATAGCCAGTGAGATAGACGATGGGTAGACAATTAGAAAGACATTTAGATAGACAATTAGATATACAGTTAGATAGATAATTAGATAGATAGTTAGATAGACAGTTAAATGGTCAGTTAGATAGACAGTTAAAAAGAAAGCATGATAGACAGTTAGACACACAGTAGGATAGATAGTTATATAGACAAATAGAAAGACAGGTAAATTGACAGATAGATAATTAGATAAACAGTTAGATTGACAATTAGATAGACAGTTAAATAGACAATTAGAAAGACAGCTAAATAGCCAGTTAGATAAACAGTCAGATAGAAATTTAAATAACAGTTAAATAGACATTTAAATAACAGTTAGATAGACAGTTAGATAAACAGTTAGATAAACAGTCAGATAGACAGTTAGATAGACAGTTAGATAGACAGTAAAATAGAAAATTTGAAAAACAGTTATATATAGATATCTGAAGATTGCGAAGACTTATTTACAGCTGATAGTTCTATTGAAAACCTACCTTCTCAACATTCTCCATCCACTCGGCCATCTTCTGGTGACGCATGTCATAGACATCCTTGATGAAGGTGTAGTTCTCCTGCCAGAACGTCATTTTGCCGCCCTCTGCTCTGCTCTACCTGCAATTTAGAGATAAAGTTGCACATTTCTATTTTTTTGAAAAGGGATGACAACATCCATAAATAACAAAGCACGAAAAAAATTATGGTTAGAAAAAGTGATTCATAGAGCAAATGTTCAGTTGTCATCAAAAAGAAAAAGATGATCAAAATTTTTGTTTTTTGAATTTAAGAAATATTTCTCGCATCGTACTATAAACAGCTTTCCGTGAATATAAAATGTACAATTATAAGATTAAAACCAGCTTTTTAGCCCTGAGATGCCGAAGGCACGGGCTAAAAAAACTTGAACACTAGATATAATATGATGCTAGACATAGTTTTATCGTATGGATGAGAACCGGTTCTAATCCTACGGATATTGATTGGTTTCGAATGATTACGAGAAAATTATTAAAATTTCTAAAAATCAACAAACAATAGTATTATGAGCACTTTGACTTTAAAATGGAAAATATATTGTTTGCTTTTGACAAAAAAACAAAAAACAATAACATTATGTTATTTAATTGTAACCTGAATTGGATATTTTCTATAAATTTTAAATTCTATTTTCAAATAATATCAACTTTTATATTTGATTTACATCATAATATTAAAAAATTAGATTTTGGTTTGGAAAGAAAGCCATATTAATTTTTACAAAATAAAATGCAGTTTGTGGTTTTCTAATAGCGAAGCTATTTTTTTTTCCTTACTTTGTCTGTTCGTCTGTCTTTCCTGAGAGAGATAATGAATTGCTAGGGAGTTTTAAATTATAGACAGCTAAAATTTTTGTAAAGGATACACTAACGGATGAACAACCAGAAATATAAAGGGATTGATAAATTGATATGATAAGATAACACACAAAATTATCCTTTCAGTAGATTACCATTAGTAGTTGAAACGTTTGGACCAACAACTTAATGAACCAGTTGGTTAAAATTCTTTAACAGTCAGCCAACGGATAAAAAACGTCATTATAAAACTTTGGGGACTAGTGTAATAAACAGCCCAATGTCCCCTCCCTCCCTAATGAGCAACAACAATTTAATCTACTTTGTCTGTCAGTCCTAATGTAATGCTCTTTAGAAAGGAACTCTTATTTAAAATGTGTGTGTTTGAGAGGTGGGGGAGAGATGAATGGCTTAAAAATAGTTATATACTCTTAAAAAAAACTATATTTTCTACCTACTTTTGTCATCCTTGTTTCAGTATAACTCAATAAATTGTATAATATCATACTTTTTGTAATTTTTATTGTTTAAAGTACTTTGTTAAATCAAAAAATATCTATTTATTTAATTAATAACATTTTTCATATTAACTTTAATTTAAAAAAACTGAAAAATCACTCTTTTAAACAGCAAAACTAATTATTTAGACACTAAATCACAAAATAATCAACCCCCTCCTCTCCTAGCAAATATTATTTTTTTTCAATTTTAAATAAATAGTTTCACTTATAAGAAATTGAAAAATTCCTATTCGTTTTTTAAAGCACTAATCTGGTAGAATCTATACCTATCTCCTCTTAGGTTGTGTATACCTTCCCAAAAATAGATATTCCTATATTTACCACATTGTTTAATTTTCCATTACAGATTCCACATGATTTTATATACACCTATATATATATTTATATATGTATATTATATATAATTAAAATATTATACTACCTTCTTTTATATTGTTTATTGAAAGAAAACTTATTATTTTTTAACTTTATATTTGGACTTTAAACTACTCTTGGTTAGTTT
>LS044012.1:6096-16297 GCA_900241095.1 Acartia tonsa | reverse complement strand
GAGCCGTTTTTAACGAAAAATACGGCTCCGGATCCGGCTCCACCAAAAATGTTGCTGCTCCCGGCTCCGGAACACTGATTATAAGGATTAAAATGTTTTTAAGGGAGTTACAGAGGAGCTTGTGAAAGGTTTACCCAAGACATGTTCATCCTTGAGTCTGTCTGTTAACAAATCTATCAATGAACCAGAAGAAATGATGAAAACATTCATCAAAGTTCCAGGTATAAATTTGAATCTTCATTTCAGGTTTAAAATAAAAAAATAAATCGTTGCATTGGGGAAAAAACACGAGGGAGGGGTAACAAACGAATGTTGGACAAAGTAGCCTCCGGGCAAAGTAGCTTCCTAAGGAAAGTAGCCTCCACAGTTAATAAAGGTCATGGCCGCAACGCTCGGCCCCCTAGCCTATAACCTAACCTAAAAATTGTAAAAACAATAATAATTGTAAAAAAAATATAATTGTAGAAATCTATCAACCACTTTTTATAAAATCCACGAAATTCTAAACCACCTATGTATTAACATTTGAGGATATTTTCTTATATAAATGTCCTGAGGCTAACATAGGTTAGGTTATAGGCTAGGGGCCGAGCGCTGCGGCCATGACCTTTATTAACTGTGGACTGTGGAGGCTACTTTTCTTAAGTAAATGTCCGCAGGCTACTTTGTCCTAGAGGCTACTTTGTCCAAGATCCTAACAAACAGCCGAGGGAAAAAAGAATCTTGTACACCCCTATGCGAGGGATTTGGACTTTTAATTCATTATCTAAACAAATTCACGTGACAAGTGAATTAATAACTCAGAAAATAGTCAATGTTTTGAATTTTATTCCTTTTGAGTTATCAAAAATATTTTTGTTCATGTTATTTAAGAGAAGAAAAAATTGTTTGTTCTGAACTATATTTCTTGTTAATCAGTGACGCGCTACACTAGTACAGCTGTACAGGATAGATCTGGATTCAACCTGGTTCCTACCCAGGATTTAGCCATCAATAGACTTAGGTTGGTGCTTTTTACAGTTCTGTTTAACGTAGTATGTCCAATTTTGAGCATAGTATACCTTTTAAATTTTTGAAAATAATATTAGATTAGTGGGGTAACCCTTTTATGGCTGAATCCCTGACAGACGAGGGGCGAAGCCCTACAATATTTAATAACAAACGCAATGTTCAACGAGTTGCGACAAAAATATTGTAGCATAATAATAGAATATATTATATAGAGTATATTTATAGATAAATCATATAAAATCTTTTAGGGAGAATAGAAACTTTGCCTTGACAACCATTTTGGATGAAATAATAGTTATTTCTCGCATCGTATTATAAACGGCTTTCCGCGGATATAGAATGGTTTTACTGGTTTTAATCTTATGATTGTACATTTTTATATTCATAGAAAGCTGTATATAATACGATGCTAGACATAGTTTTTTTTTGTATTGATGAGAACCGGTTCCTATCCACCGAATTCGAATGAATACGAGAAAGACTTTTTATGTAAATTTTAAAAAACAAGGAAGACAACATCCATAAAAGCGAAGATAAAAAACGTTAGGTCAAACGAACATCAACGATTGTAGAATGTCAGAGCTGAAAAAGCAGAATATAAATGTATAAACTAAACACAAAAGATTGTTTTTAAAAAGGTAAAAATGAAACACGTTTTAAATGGACATACGGACTTTCTGGTAACGTTTATAGAGTTGCTATGCTTCTTAAATCGTTCATATCTGTTAAAGAAAATGTCATGAAAAGTGAAAAAGTTGAAAATCAATAGGACAATTCTAACATGTCTAAATTAATTAAAAGAATAAACCATTAGGGACGGACCGATCCTAATAATTAAATTGAAAAGCTTCGGTTTTAAAAAAATCTTTTGTATTTAGAAATACTGTGCAATATCCTGGAAAGAGATCAATTAAAGGAGATGAATATGGACTCATAAATTCCATTAATTCAACTCCAAATCTTACTTCAAAGGTAATAAAACAAGAACATCAAAAGGATACTGGGTTACAACAATGAAAGATGAATTGATGTACCACCAGATAAAAAGTAACAAATTGTTTTGGTCACTGTTACATCAAAGTTTCTCTCCTAACAAATGGCAGAACGAGTTTTTAAACTATTGTCCCCTCTTTCTATCTGGACAATTTTTATACTTTGAAGAATTTATGTTTTTTTTAAATTTTGTGTGGAAAGTTATTTTTAATGTTCAATAATGTGTAGGCCTTCTCTATTGATTTTTTTATTTAACCTCATATAGAATTCACGTTTTAAATTAACTTGCATTCTAAAAATGTTATTACAATAGTTATATTTTTAGAATATGTATGAAATATATTCATATTGAAAATTTAAGAGGACAGTTAGTCATAAGTTCGTATGATTTATTAAAAAATATGTACATTAAAAGTAAAGTTCTAAATTCAAAATAACTTACATTTTATTTCTAATTTAGGCTTTTGATCTTATGAACGTGATTGAAGATCTTGAAAATCAGAAAAAGGTAGAATTGTTCGAATTTAAAGTATAGTTGTAATATTTATCAAAACCGATATGGTTCTGCTTTACAGTGAGGCCTCTCAAAGTTCCAGGGAAGGAAACCTCTACCCTCCCTAGAGAAAATTGTTAACCCCATCTCTCCTATTTTTTTTATCAATTGAATTACAAAGTCGAAGTATTTTGGGTTGTTTATATTGGTCCAACTACGGGATTGTTCATCTAGACTTTCTATATTTATTCTTATATTTGATTTTATTCAGATTTGTGAGTCACAAGCTGAAGAGAAGAGATTACTTGATTCTGTGAAACAGATGCCTCAAGCTCTTCATGCTTCAAAACAGCAGGAGGTTTGGTGCATCAGAATTTGGCAGTTTTCCTTTGAGTGCCGTGCGAGCAAAGATAACTCCCCCGATCATCTAGTGGGAGGGAGGGATTTGTGTATTTGTATTTTGCATTAGGTCAGGTTTGATTATGTACAGCTCAGAGTAGCTCTGCAGGTTTAGGGCTACATACTCGGGCTAGGAATAGGCAATAAGCATAACCACCTCCTATAATCAATTTTGTGGGAAATGTCTTGAGAAATTATGGTTGTTAATTGTTGTTTGTTGAATCTCAAATGTTTAAGTTTGACATAATTTACTGTTCCTTGTTATTAACGCGTCATTGCTAATATATATATTGCTAATCAGGTCTAATTTTGCCTGCTGGAATGAAAAACATTTATAAATATCTTATTCTTTTATATATACACAATTCTTTTATCAATCCAAATGAAAAATCAGTCAACTGCTTTAAACTATTCAGGAAAGAGATTTTGTCCCCTTGATACTCAGCACTGGTGAGAAATGTGAGGAGGGAGTTGAGCTGTGTAAACATGTTGAGGCTGCTCTGGCGGAACATCATGCTCAGATTACTCAGGTATCTTTTTAGGGATGGCAATTTAAGACACTTCACCAAATCTGAATCTGATTGATTGAATAAGAAATTAACAGTTTCATTCGCATTACAGAATCGAATTACAATAATTCTAAGTTATTGTCTATTTATACTTTATACCTTTAAGTAATTTCGCATATTAATTTAAATGTAAGTTTTTTTCTCATTCAAAAATTACTTTGTTACAAATTGATGTCTGTTTTATCAGGAGGTTGTTGGAAAAGATTATGATCTCCTGGTTGAAGGAAGAACTCTGACCCAGTGGCAAGAGGCTCTTAGAGTTGCTATTCTTAACACCTGATCAGAAAATTAAAGAATTCAATAATAGGGGAAGGGGGGGAGGGGCCGCGGGGGGGTGGGTGTACCAAGAATGTATCTTTTCCAACGCCTTCTCCAGAGCTAAATATCACACACAGTTTACTAGAAGCAGATTTTAAGAAAGCTAATCTAAGTGATGGAAAAAATTAGGGCTATTATGTTTTCGATATTTAATCAATATTTATTTGGATTACGTGATGAATGTTCCTGCTCTTAAAGATAATGTTTTATTTTGCATTTACATATATGTAAACACTAACAAGTTGTTAATATTAATATTTGATATTATCATTTAAACATATTTAGAAATAATATAAAATATACCTACCTAACCTTCAAATTTTAAAATATGAAAATTACTAATGTTTCTTTCAGAATAAATAAAATGTTAGAATAGTACATAGTTATTATGGATAGCTATGAAAATAAAAATCTGGTTCTAAGAAATAAAACTATAGTTGGTTGGAATATAAAGTTGAAGCAGAATGATGCAGTATCAACCTGGTTTAGACAGAGAAAATTAAATGGTGCTAGATTTAATACCAAGGTAAACCAATAGATATATGTAGAATTTCTTGAGGGTAAATCTAAACCCATGATCCGTCAAACTTAAAAAGGGATTTCTAGCAGATGAACCCTTTTATAATATTTATTTATAGTTATATAAGATTTATTTATTATGATACAAGCGACGAATTAATGTTCCGAAAGCTTACTGTATTCTAAAAAATTCATAGCTTACTTATTAAACATGTTTTGTCATATGCTTCACATTCTTTTTTTACACACTATAATTTACCCAATCAAAGCTTTAACCTAAGAAATGCGACCATTTGTACCTTACTCATTATGCGATTGATATGAAAAAACTTACCCTTTCTTCTACCTATATATACACTTTCTAACCAATAATTTGGCAGGATTGTTCCTCAACTCTTATTCATTGGCAGATTTAGAGAATATGTATAACTCATATATGTATATATTTTTAAACCATTGAATTAGGGTTGGGCCGGATATTTATTTGGCTGGATACTTGATATCCGGTCAACGCCGGATATTGAAGTAGCAAAAACGATTTCTTCATAAAAATCGACTGCCGTTTAGCTGCTGGCTATGGCGGCTCGCAGCTGCAAAGTACAGCTGCCGCCGGCTAAAATCATGTTTTGAGATTTCTAATAGGTATAAAATTTTCATAAAAATAAAAAAAAATTATCTACCTTCAAAAATAAGAAAATACCTAACAGTCATTAAAAAAATATAAAAAGTAGGTTTTTTTTGTAGTATAATAATATATTGCCGGATAGTTTCAATATCCGGTAACCGGCCAGATATTTAAAATGGCTGGATATCCGGTACAATCCTACCTTGAATAACAACGGTAATTTTAAGGTGTTGGATAAATGTACAATAGAGCCGTTGAAGTGTTTGCTAGAAGATGATTTGTTTGGAGTTGAGAGCAATTCCAACCTACCAGATCCTAACCCAGAACCGCCTATTTATGCCATGAGGTAATAACTATATCACCTATCAATTACCTCATACGGGCGAGATTGCTGTCCATGATATTCTAACGTCAGGTTCAACAACCCAGGACAACTATGGGGAGCCAAATCTCTCCTTTTCTGTCTAAAAACACTCGGAGGTTAAGTAACACCCATCAGACAACCAACTCTTTGATTGTAAAACCTTTGCCAAACAGACCTATCTGTGAATGGTAATGAATTGCGCCTGTTTTGAGCCCAGGCATGCTACCCACTCTTTAACTATTAATGCCGTGCACCTGACATAGTAGCAGTAAAATCCATTTTTAACGTGTTTTAGTTTCGAACCTATCACCTCATATACGACGAACGGTCGTTGATAAAAACTATAGGTATTAGACTTTGATTCTGTGTAATTAAAGTAACTAGGGATCTTAAAGGAAAGCCATTGAAAATAAAATGTCATACATACCACTGATTTAAAAAATATCCGTTCCCTTTATTAAATTGATTGTAAAGTTTGTACACGATAGGTGCAGAACCAACCTGTTTCTATTTATTTAGATTTTGTCCAGTATCTGGATATGAGTCTATGTTAGCCATTGCAAATGAAGATGGACTAATAGGCCTGCAAAATATTCATTCCAAGGTATTTTTTTACTAGAAATGACAAGATTTGTATACGTTTTGGATTAATCCTCAATTTTTGCTTCTTAAATCACAATTGGAAAAGTTAATAAACGCTTGTGATTTTTACAGGTGCAGAGCAGAAGAAACCTATCAACAATTTAGATATAAATTGTAAACATTACATCATTTGATAGATATCTCATATAACAACGTAAATTACTGTTACTAATGACGTTTAATTTGCAAACTACTTTACAGAATAATTATTGTTATCTTGTCACGTTATATTTTCCACTTTAAAAAAAATCAAATACATATGTAGTTTTTACTTCATCATCCACTTAATTACCAATTTTTTTTAATGCTTTCTCGTTATTTGTAAAGCTCTTGGGACCTCCAAAACAGTAGTCTCCATATAAAGTTTGTAAATGTGCTGGTTCAACGTTTGTGCTTGAAATGAAATTTCTTAACTGTTAGTTTTAGAAAATATTTTGTAGCCGTTTTTATGGGGGGTTTATGTCTGTACCAGTTTTAATGAGAAATAATCTTGTTAAATATTAAAATCAATGTTCACAATCATTAAGGAAAACGTGGAGGGCCCATTGAAGGGATGGGACGCGCATCACAATGCCATATTTGACCTGGCCTGGTGCACTGTAGATGCACACAAGTTAGTCACTGTTTCTGGGGATCAGTCTGCTAGATTGTTCAATATCAGCTATGATCAAGGATTAAAAGCGTAAGTATACATTTCAATTTTTTACTATCAGTAAATATGAGAGTCTTCTTAAAGAAAAAAAGAGCGGCGAGTACATTTTGTAAGTAATATAAAGCGCCGGTAGTGACAAAAGAAGCAAACAAGTCACTATAGAAGCATATTTAACTAGGGGTGGGTGATAGCTGAAATGTTGTCAATAAACAATTTTAAAGAGCTAAAATCAGGTTGCAATAAATATTTTTTATACTTAAAATCAAACATTAAGAATAGTTTCTGGTTAGATTTATTACCTACTCTTTTTAAATAAAATCATCTCTTTTTTTTGTTTAGTACTCTTGAAACTACATTTACTGGTTATGAGCGAAGCGTCAAGTGCTGTGAATGGAGGCCACTGTCTCAACATGAATTTGCAACAGGCATAGAATCCTACTAGCGGCTACGCCTCTAGAGGCACTTAATTTAAGGGGATAGTCAACCCCCAAATGTTTATTTTTGTGTTAACAAGGGTAAAAATCTTAGAGGGTCATTTTTCTGTGGTAAGAGTGAATTTAAAATAGTTATAAACTATTCCTGGACCTATGAGAAGCTTCACTGAAAAGGAGAACCATATTGGTTCATTAGTGAGCGAGATCACTCGCTTTACACACACACACACTTACACAGACAAACATCCTGTTACTTTTATATCTATCCTTATTGCTAAAGTTCTTCCAAAATGAGACACAAGTAAAAACAATCTATAATTTGTAACATTGAAAAAATTATGTCATGGTGTTATATTTACTGACGGACGACGATTAAGCTACCTGACATTCATCTATAGTTTTCTATGGTGACAGGGGATAGAGCAAATACAATTCACATCTGGGATGCGAGATCTGCAAAATCTGGTACTTCCAATAGACCAGATAATTTTATCAAGTAAGATTTGTTTTGACATAGAACAAGGACTATATTTTCGATTAGTAAATAAGCCTTCTATTAAAATTTCTGTTACTTTTCTAATGCAATTGTCAAACAACTAGATTGTCGATGTAAGTACTAAGTACCAATTTTATTTATAGCAGTTTCATTAGCCTAAAACTGATTTTAGTTCATATTTTGTTTTATCAGGCAAACATTATACCATTTCTTTATTTAAGCATCTTTTCCACAACGGACAGATTAACTAATATATCACACATTTAATCCTTTTATCACTTAGAAATGCCCACAATGAGGCTGGTGAAAGCCAGGTATCTGTAACCGGCCTGCTCTGGCTGGATCAAAACATCCTGGCAAGTGTTAGTGGCAATGATGGGACTGTTAAGGATTATAGTTGTTGTTTTTTTTCCTAATAGACAGCATACCTTTAAAAAATATAAAAATAACGTCTAATAATTTTCATTTTCAGGAATAGAATTAAACTTTAGTACAGGGGTATATATTCTGCACAAGATTCATTTTTATTCCCAGCTGCAAAATATTTCATTCAACACCCCCTCTTATTCGTCCAAGGAGGGGCAAAAAATGGATAAATGTTTTAGTACTCTTTACTTAATTCATTTTTATCCCCCCACCCTTTAGCAGGGGATCCCTTGCAGAATATACACCCGTGCTTTAGCAATTTAGTCTATAGGGTTATGGGAATATTTAAAAAATTCTTGTGCCTTTGCAAACATTTCCTTCTCCTCACCAAAGCTCATGAAGCTTCCAAATGCAGAAAATTAATTGAAACAACAAAATATATTTTTAAAAAGATGTGGGATCTGAGAAAGAATTATTCACTGTACAAAAAGAAACCAATTCCAGTGGAACAAATACAATACTCTGGCAATTCATTCACCCAGGTTGTACAATTGTTTCATTAACTAACTTTTCTTATAATCGAATTAAAAGCCATCCTTTTCTACACTTGGGATATTTTTGTCCGGATGGTATGAGGATTCCTGTGACAACGACGATTAATTTTTAAGTCCCAGCAACTTTGTTTTTGTAATCAGAATTCCGTACGCCTAAAGTCTGTTAGGTTTTTAATATGTTCAATCATTTATTTGGCAATAACTCTGTCAAAAATACTGAATTAGTTCTTTTATAAGCCCAAGTAATCAGTTTTATAATATTTTTCTATTTCATGAAAAACTAATGAAAATATCTACAAAATATGCAAATTTTGGTGTAAGTTTTTATATGTTTGGAAACCATAACATCTACAGCAAAATCTGCTTTTTAAACTTTTCCCTCAGACTTTATTTTAAACAACTTTGCCTTCGAAATTTAATTTTGTTATGATAAATCATAATGAGAAACATAAAGTTATAAAATATTCTTATTTTGTAACTGAATAAAATAATTTGTTTTTGTAATAGTACTTATTTATTAAAACAGAGATATAGTTATAAATCATAAAATTAATAAAAAATATTTTTATTTATGAAATGATAATATTTTACTTTTGATTATTTTGTTTAGGGTTACACAAGTATAGTACGAAGTCCAAATTCTCCATATTTGTTTGTCTCCTGTCAAGATAATACTATTTACCAATACAATGCTTTAGCAATTAATAACAGGTAAGATACATTTGAATTTGATATCCACCTCAAATTCTTTTTTCCTTGTTTAATTTTCTCGTAGCATAGCTTACCTATACTTTAGGTCCTCCCTAACCACAGAGTATGTTAAGAAACGACTATACCTTTGATTGTCAAGTAATTTGGTGCATTTGTTCTAATTTTTTTGGGGTTGCTATAGTAAAATAAATAAATCTTTTCTATATTTGGCAATTATTATTCAATTTGATAAACTTCCTTGGGTAGGGTGGCTACATATGTATGTAAATAATATGTAAAATTCCATTAGCTTTCATTTAGCTAACGATTACATTTCAGACCTGTGAATACATATACTGGTGCCAAGATCAGCAGTTTCTTCATAAAGTGTAGCGTATCAGCTTGTGGAAACTATCTGGCCAGCGGCTCAGCTGATAATAACCTCCATATCTGGAATACTGTTTCTGGCGACCCTGTTGCCACCCTGGGACCTCAGGTATAACTTTTAGGTTTCTTCCTTGTTTCTGAAAATGGGTTCACCACAATTACTGCTGTAAAATGAGTTTTTTTTATGAGTTTTAACAATGGAATTTATTTTAGTTAAAAAATTAGTCTTTATTACAAAGAACCATACTTGTACCCAAAGTTTTATAAACATTCTTTCTCATGTTTAGGCTAAAATACCTTGGGAAAGATTAATAAAATATTGATTGGTGGGTTCCATTGTCAATGTTCAAATTTTTAACAAATACTAAAATGTGCAGATGGGTTATTTTGTTCATCATTGGGGATATACATCAATATATCACCGTACCTTGTCTTTTACCTCAAAATTTCTGCCTTGACTCGTATCGATGAAATTTCCATCGATATAAGTCGTGGCGTAATTAATTTCATCTATTTATAGAAATCTATAATACAAAGTAGAACGATGTCTGTCTGTCCGTCCGTCCGTCCCTTACGATCTCGGTAACCACTGAACCGATCGGATTCTACTCTTCAGGGAATATACCTACTGGTCCTGTGGTGGTTTTAGGCTATTTTCTTGGGGGGTGGGACACCCCCAACTCCCCAAA
>LS044007.1:13472-25792 GCA_900241095.1 Acartia tonsa | reverse complement strand
TTAGTGACCCAGCCCAAAAGATTTCACCCAATTATCTCTAAAACTAAGGGAGTAGCACCCAAAATAAAATTGCTGGTATGTCGTGGCATGAGTCACCACATTTCCCCCCCCCCCTTTAAAGGATTTTTGCAAATATTTTAGGCATAATTATAGTTATTTATCGCATCGTATCTTAAACAGCTTTCCGTGGAAAATAAAATGAAAATTAAAAAAAAAACAGTTTTGATAGACCCGACGGACCGATTTTATGATTTTTATTTTAATGTTTATGGAAAATTGTCTGTAATACGATGCTATAAATGATTTTTTAGTATGGCTGAGGACCGCTTGTAATCCATCGGATATTAATCGGTTTCGAAGCCATACTGGAAAATATCTTAACTGACCTGTGTTAAGATGAAGTCATCCTTGTTAGAGAAGCAGATCATCTTGTTATCCTCCTCATTATTATCTTCAGACTTTATACCTGGATCACCCTGCGGCCGCTGGAGGCCTACCATACCTAAATTTTTTAAATTTTTTTTTAATAATAATATGTAGGATTATATTTAAAATCCGCGAATCGTATAATATATTCATCATATTAATATATTTAAAAACAGTTTATGAAACATATATACATGAAACCATTTGTAATGCAAAATAAACTTGGTAATATTCATGGAAAATTGGCTAAAATTAGATTATGTAGGGGAAGGTAAATTTTCATTTATTTTTCTGGTTCAGGTTAGGGAACTTAGCGTAGGTTGAATAGTCCCACTCCCAAGGGGTTTAAGGCCCCGCAAATAGAAAAACCTAATACACGAGTACAATACTAGCCAGCCATGCTCTATGGGCGAGTTTGTTTGATCTTCATAATTGTGATTAATTAATGAGCTTTGGTTAGCTACAGAAATACAGTAATAAAGATTTTGGGTTCTTTCACGTTCCATGCAAACCATATAAATCTTATCAAATATGTAAATTCTATATATGTTAAATGTAAGACAAATGTTTTAAAATCATTCGATAACTTTATAATATATTGGTTTTACTGAGTCATTTTAATCTAGTGATAATTTAAAAATTAAGTTTTTTCGTTTGCTAAATTAATTTATCAAATGTAATTTTTGAAATAAAACTTTAAAAAAGACAAGTCTAGCGGGAAAATTATAAACTACATAAAATTGATTTTATCAGTATTGTCGTTGAAATAGCCAATCTTTGTGATAAAATCTATTCTATAAATAAGATACGTCAGTCAAACTTAAGAGTTAATTGAGAAAATCTATAATTCCTTTTTTATTGACAGATTTTATTGTATATTTGTGAGTTGGTAATCAAATATGCTTATATCTAAAAAAAAATCATAATGGAATCCTAAACTTTAAGTATGTTATTTTGAAGAAAAATAAGTAGAGACTCTACTCTATAGTCAGAGTTGATCCGTAAGCCACCACGTTTACAAGGAAAACAATACCTACTGTCTTTGAACAGTTTTCTATTATATTAAAAATTTAGAGAAAATATCTACGTACATATAGATTGCTGTTTCTGCACCTAATAGTTGATATTTAAACAAAAAATTTACTCAACTTGCCATTAATAAATTATATTGTTATACTTTATTGAATATCTACAATGCTACATCAATATTTATATGTCTTGATTCTGAACTCTTCTTTAAGTCTTTTTAAAAATTAATAAAAATTCATAAATCAAACTTTTAAAAAAGAAACTGACCTTTAAATTTTTGTGCTCTGCCACGTTTTGCTCTGACCTCAGCTAATCTTTTCTTCTTTTCAGCCACAGATGTATAAGACATACCGTCATGACAACTTGACGAAAGTTGCGCATTTTTCCTAAATTAAATATTGAATAAATGATAGATATTTTAGAATCCGTTTCCTTGTATTAAAGTAGCAGGATGTCAGTATGTAGCTTAGAATCTCGCTAACCAATAGATTGAATTTTTCTCCTTTTCAGTGAAGCATCATTTAGGTTCCTGGAAGGTTTAAATTTTATTTCCCAAATCGCCCTTAACTAAAATTGAGAGTGGATGGTTCATTATCCACCCTTACCCATCCCCTCGCTAAAGTGTTCCTCTAGGCCTCAAGGCGTGGAAAGTTATAAAGTTATAAAAGTTACTTACTTTGCCAAATTCATTGCCAGCCGTTTCTTCTTTTCCACAGCCGCCTGGTAGGCCGCTGAGCCGATATGAATGGATGGACTTGTCTTGACAGGTGTTAGGGGGGTGCTGTCCATGCTATCGTCGTCTATTGGCGTCGGGTCATCGTAGGCACGTGATATAGGTGTTGCAAAACCTAAGATTATTGTTAGATTAATACAGCAAATATCAAGGAGGGAGGGGACATCGGGATTTTTATTACACTTGTCCCCAACGTTTTATGGTAACGTTTTCTTATTCGTTAGCTTAACAACTTTGGGGACTTTCATTGAATTTTGATCGGTTGGTTAATCAAGTTGAATGTCCTAACGTTTCAAATACTAGTTGTAATCTACAGAAGGGGTAATTTTATGTATAATCACTGGAGATTTACATAAACTTATATGCTACTGTCTTATCCCTTTAGATCCCTGGCTAATTAGGCTAATTAAAAGAACTATGCTATTGCTAAACTGTGACATAGTAACAGACGTTAAAAGATAAACCTATTATCAATAAATTAGAAGGTTTAATTTTTAACAAAGACAAATACATGCCCCCCCCCCCACCATGATTTAAATGCAAGGCATACCTGAGTTATGAACTAAACTTGGTGATTTGAGCGCTTGTGTTCCTTTACATATTTTACAAATGTAAGAAAACGAGGAATGTTCCTTTTTTCTCTCATTTATCTAAAAACAAAATGAAATGTTGAAACGGATAAATCATAATATGCGAGGATATGTAGATTCGAATGACGACATGCTTTTAATAACGAATTGACTAAAAAAAGTAATGTTAAAGAAAGATACAGCCGCTTATTGTCAGTAGAATCCGAAAAGTACCTACCTAATTATGTTTTGAAATTTCGAATATAGTACGATAAGTACAAGGATGACATCACCTATTAGTAGTGAAGCACAAAAAATCGTGAATGAACAAACAGCCAAAGTAAGTTTTAGAACCAGAGGTAAATTCTTAAAAAACTTTTGCCCCACTAAAATATAAGCATTACCACACTAAAATCAGTGAGGCAAAAATTCAGAGGGGATAATTTTGACTCACTAAATTTTAGTGGGGCAAAAGTTTTTTTAAGAATTCACCTCAGATGTTTAGATGTCATAAAAGCATTGACCGACGGACCAGGTAAAATATATACTGGATGCTTATCATTGTTACAAGTAGGGATGGCAATCCGGATCCGGAATCCGCCCAATTTTTGGGCAAATTTTAGAATCCGAATCTAGATCCGGAATCTGTTTTTTAATAGCGGATTCCGGATTCTTAATTGGTAGGCTAAAATTACAAATACAAATAACAGTTTTTTTTCAGACAAAACTTATTTAAAATGTGGCAGACATATACCTAAAAAGTATTTTATTGTTTCTTCTTAACTACAGGTATAATGGTAGCTAGCATCCAAAGTTGCGTTTTTTGTAAGTATTTATTTTCATTTCACAGCTTTTCATGCTTCATTTATTTTTTTTTAAAAAGCCTTTTAAATACTGCTAGAATCCGGAATCCGAATCCGGAATCCGCCACTTTTTTGACGGATTCTTTTAAGAATCCGGAATCGCAATCCGGCCCGAAAATTCGACGGATTGCCATCACTAGTTACAAGGAATCTTTACCTATCATAAATAGCATGGCAGCCGAGAAAATCACATTTCCCCCGGCCCTATAGCGTTACGGACGGACTGACAAAGTTAATTATAGAAAATATTCTCTAGAAAAAAGGAGCAACACAACTTTACAAAAATGGTACACTTACCCGGTCTTCCGAAGCATCAGGATCACAACTTCTGTGCACGCACTTCTTACAGCTGGAACATTGTACCATCTCAACAGAGGCGGAGTGGCGGTACGCCTTGCCACAACAAGGACATGCCAATCCCTAAACAAAAATTAATTAAAATCTATTTGTTGTGTGGTATTAAATGGATTTATTATTACTTGGATCTTACACCAGATTTTCAAATGCTCTAATAAAGTAAAACTTATAGCTTGATAAAATAACGATCGCTCCCCCATCCACCAACTTTATCCCATCCCCTCCCCTCCTACTGGATGAACGAATTAACTAATAAATAATGTTCATGTTAGCAACCTAAATTTTCGACAATTTCCCCACTGTCATAATATCCATGTATTGTATATCCTATATCTATTCTTTATAAAAAAGAATTATAGAATTTGTTTGTTGTGTTAATTATATTATTCTACTTAACTTGCATAACAAAGAAAGTTATAAATAAAACTGTAACTATCAAAAATTGCTTAAATATGGTGTTCGTTCAGTAATAGGTCAATAAAAGAATCAATTTTTTCCATCCCTCGACAACAATAATAAATTTAAGTCAACTCTTATGAACCAGTAAAAGTAAAACCCAGAATTGAACATAATTCAAATACCTTATTTCTTTGTTGATAACAGCTGTCACAGACTGAATAGTTAGCATGCCACCTGCTAGACTGACCGGAACCTGGCGTCTTGCTGCCGCAGTCCGAACAGCGGCGACACCGTTTACACTTCCAGCCGTTCTTGGGTACCGTTGCCATTTGAGGCCTAAAATAGAATAAACCATTGAAAGTTCCGCCGTATTAGGTTCTATTTAAAACAAAATGACTGTCTGTATTTGTACCCCAAAAGAGTATACTAACCGCTCAACATATTGGTTTAACTTATTAAAGGTCCTGAAAAGGTAAAAGGGTAGTTACACGAAATGCATTTGAAAGAATTTCAATTTTCTACCACGTAGTTTTTAAAATATCAAGACTTGAAAATCGTTTTTTTGTGATATATGCAATTTAAAAAAAACTATTTTCAAGTCTTGATATTTAAAAAACTAGTGCAACTACCCCTTTGATCTACTTTAAATGAGAAATTTATGCACATCTTCAATGATGATTAACAAATTAACCCTGTATGTAGCATTAAATTAAAGGTTAATAAGTTTACACACTTAATAGTTTGAAACCAATCAAATTTCAATAAGGTACCAAAAGTTTTTGAGCCAAAAATAATACAGTGTTCATAAAACTTTGGGTACCAGTGTAATTTACAGTCTTATGTCATCTCTGCTTGGAAATTTAGTAGCAGAGCATCGGGCAACTTATATATTATGTTTACCTGAGGCAGTAAGAATGGTAAGCCCCGTCGCAGACATCACAAAGCAGGTATCTGTCCTCGTTACCGCTGATCCGACAATTCTGGCAGGTCTTACATTTCTGGCATTGCCACCCGCCTCGAATACGCTCTGTGATCTAAAGAATGAATATGTTAAAATCTTGAACATACTGTTCTGAATTTCTTAATCTCTTAAATCACCAGGAAACTTTTACTTTTTATTTAATAGCAAGAATTTTTATTCATGAAAACAAATAAGAGGTTGAAATGTCAAGACACTCAATTTAATGAACCAACCAATCAAAATACAATAAAAGTCCCCAAAGTTGTAAGCCAACCAATAAGAACTTTATTATGAAATTTTGGGGACTAGTATAATAATCAGCCCAATGACCCCTCCCTCTCTGAATTATTCCCTAACCCTGTCCTACCGTACCTGGCAGGTGTCTTATTTTAATTCCTATTAAAGTATGTACTGTTTTTCTTTCTAATGAAGATGTAATACAAACCTTGATATGAGCTCCAGAATAGAGGTAATGTTGGCCACAGGTTGTACAGAATAACAGGTTCTCCAATTTGTTAGCTGGAATCTCAGATACCTAAATAAGCGCAATATTGTCATTTAAGTTTAACAGGAATTTGATCCGTAAGTAGAACAATATGAACTACCTAAAATCAAGTAAAAACACGAATTTGATCACTCTAAACAATAAACGTAACTATACTCTAGGGGATTGCAAGTTAGATGCCAGCTTATGAAGATTATCACCCGTTCGGCCTGGCAATTTTTGAGTTTTTACACAAAAACTTCCTTTATATTTAGGGTAAGATTTGGCATTACAGACACTTATAAAACTCATTATAGAGAAAATAATCAACTCAAATTAAAATTCCACCATACCTTGCCAATTTTCCACTGATCTCCAGTATAATACAGATAGACAGCGTTGGTTGCTAGGGCCGCCACCTTCTCATAATTCTCCACGCTAACCATCAACAAGGACGACTTCTCCATGAAAGCGCCGGATGCGACGGCGCAGGGCCAATGGAAGAACTTATCTGAGGCTTTACAGGGCACACTTGCACCGTAGTGCTTACACTGCTCACATCTTAAAATAGGTTTCTGTGAAAAGAGTTTCGTAGAGTTTTTTATCTCATACATTTTAGAGAACATACAAAAAAGTTTTAATTTTCCAGGGGTGAATTTTCTGCAAAAGATAGGTACATTTTTTCCTGCTGTAAAAATTTCATTCCTCCCACCCCCCCAACCCCCTCCCCCAGTGTTAAAATTAAACTTCCAATCATTCTAAGGGATTTTTGTGTCTGTAGGTAATAGGACAAGTAGCTTTTACCCATATATATTGTGATTTTGGTTTGATTTTCAAAATTTTTCTGGATAATAATACCCATCACCTAAAGTTTTCAGTAAACTTTATTTTTTTCATCCCCCCACCCCTTAGCCGGTGATCAATGCACCTCCTTTACTTTATTTGTTTTCAACTATTAGGAAAAATATGCATGCACAGTTTACCTCTAATTGATTAGGAAGTTTTTTTTTAGATAATAACTACTTACTTTGTTGATAAGGCATTTAGAACAGCTTGGGAAACACATTTGAGCAATGGAGTGGCTTTGTCCTGTTTCAAACCATCAATGAGTTTTTATAAGAAAAACAAGGATTACAAAATCCAAAAAAGCCAAGTAAAAAATTTATACATGTACAAACTACAAACAGACAAATGGATTTATAGGACTAATTTTTATTAATCATAAAACTTAGGCATAATTTAGCATGACCAAAAGACCAGGAAGTTGTATACTGGATTCTTCTAGTTGAGGAGAATCTTTACAAATATCCTCCTATAGCTTTACTTACTTACTGACAAAGTAAACTACAGAGTAGCCTTGCAACCAAAATTATCGAATGGTTAAAGTAAAAGTTTTAATTCATATCATAAAACAATCCTTGATAAGAAAATACTCATCTAAAACACATTATAATGGATATATTATTACTTTGATCTAATAAAATGAAACTTGCAGCGAGCTAAAAATAACTATACCCTCCCTCCCGGCCCCTCTTAGTGGGTGAACGAACTGACCGATTAATGAGTTCAATTTCAGCTACCAAACTAACGACAATTTTCGACTGTCATAATATCAACGTATATTTAATATCTATTCGTATACCACATTTTATATGAACTCATTAATGCTTTCCTTTTCTGAATCTAATTTAGTTTTGCTGACACCTCCACTCCAGAGGGCACAATTAAAATGAGCATAGAACACACTGTTGTTCTCAAATACAAGGCTAACATCTACTTCCTCCTAAAATATTTAAAAAAATTATTAAATTGAGGTTATTTGTATTTAGATTTAGTATCGGCGTAGGTGTTATGTATGATTCTTTTCCCTGATACGTCTAAGATTATCAGACAAGAGTATTCCAAAAATGCATCATCATTCAATTTATAATAGATTTGATTTTCCAATGAATAGAAAGAATTTATACCTGATATCCAATCATTTCTAATTCATCTAAAGCGTCGCCACCTTCTCCCGTTGTTTTCCTAATTTTCCGCTTGGCACCCGGTGAGCCGCTCTGACTGCTGGACGGGCTGCCAGAACGCTCCTTCTCCTTGGCGGCTTTACGGGCGGCGGCGAATTCTTCCAGGTTAATTTCACTAGCGGTGTATCGGACCATTTCACCTGATTTAAAATGATCATATTGGTTTTAAATATAAAAAATCTTAATTTGAGTTAGCTTATTCAATTCAAAGGTTCCATAAATCACCACAAGGGCCCATTATTTAAATTATTTCAACAAATATACGAAAGAACGATTAAAAAAACTATTTTGGTAAGAAAGTAGATATATATTTTTTAATACTTTTTCATGAAACTACCTACCTACCCAAATATTACAAAAATCAATGATTAAAACCATACCTTGTCCAAGAAAACTCTTCTCGCTAAGATTACAGAAAGCACACAGTTTATTGGGGTACGCCTCGGTGTAAAGTTGTTCGTCTAAACTGGCGAGGCTCGAACTGTCATCCTCGTTGTTACCAGAACTCCCACTAGAAGTTCCCGTATACCTAAATAAAAATTGTAGTTGGTATCAATATCAAGTTTCTCAATTGAGTACCTAGACAAAAAACGTACTTTAGTAGTGGTGATCTAAATCGGTTCAGTTAAGTTATTAAAAACTTAACTGTCAGAAAAAAAATTATACTGTTTTATGTTAGGTAAAGGATATCTTATAAAGTTTTTTAATAATTAGTAGGTAACTAAATGACTAATAAAATGTATCATCAATAACATGACTGTAAAATGAATATCACAAAAAAAAACGCCAATTCATTTCCACTTCAGTGATATTATATAAACTGCTTTTTATGTCAGGCTATGAGACCCCTTTGATAAAAAAAGGCACATTATTTCTATTAGACAGCACAAGCTAAAAAAAATTACCTAGAAGCCAATTCTGAAGCTTGCTGTTGCTGCAAATAATAGAGGTAGTCTGTGCTGAAACTGCTTTTCCGACCGCGAGAGCCGGGTCCGCCGCGTGACCCCCTGCCGCTTGTCGGTAGAACACCGCCGCCGCGGCTAAACTCACCGCTGTCCAGCCGTTTTAACTTGACTCCCATTTTACGGCCCCTGAAATTTATCATAGTTAAGTTATTTTCAAATAAAAACATAAAGAAAATCTTATTTTGTCCTATGGTAAAAAAGAAAAGTTGTGTAGGTAAGTATCAACAAATTAACAAAATTATTCTGAATTAAAATCCAAACTTCATTTTAACAATATTAATTAACATGGAATTACTTCAATCTAAAACTAGTTATTAAATGTAAGGTAATGAGGGTAAAATCCTTTACAAAAAAAACTTCAATAGGGTCAATACTAATCTTTCTAGTGCCCCGTGTAAAAATAAAATTCTACCAACCTCGGAGAGCCAGTACTACCACCTCTACTGCCGCGACCTCGTCCCCTGCCGGATGAAGAGGCAGTGGCGGACATGGCGGCCATCATTGCCTGCGCCTGAGCATAACCACCGGCAGCCTTAAACAATCACATTTATAAAATAATTTCATAGTCATTTGGATAAAGTTAGTTCAGTATTTCATTCACTTTGGTCGACTGTACGTTAATTAAATCTTAGTGACTTAAAAACGATGAAAGCGATTTTAATATCACTAAGTATCAAATATGAAGAAGAGTCAAACATTTGTCTTATTATACACTGGTAATAACGATCCTAGCCTCTAGTGAAGGAAGTTTAAGGCCATAAATAGCCTAAATCTACCGCAAGACATCAATGAAACTTCCCTGAAAAGTACAACCAATTCGGACCGCCAATTTGTGAAATATTTTGCTTTAAACAAAAACCTTTACTACTTTTAGTGAAAGAGCTAAAAGAAAACGTAACAAATCGACAATTTTGGTTTAAAGTATCATTCCCAAACTTAAAATCTTAACTAGGTAAATAATCAAAATATAGAAAAAAGATTGTAAAAATCTAAATATAAACTAAAATGTCCAATTTAAATAGATACCTGTGTCATTATATTTGGGTATAATATTATAAATTTTCTTTATTCAACACTTTAATTAATATTTTCTCATATTTGCACATTGACTAGTAATATATTATAACCATTATTAGATCACCAGTATTTTGTATAAATGCTATCAATTTTATTATTTGTACTATAACATGTTATATTTATGTTTATTTCACATTTGCATTTGTTTATACTAACCAAGCTTGGTTTCATTCAGCTGCTTGCGATGCGACAGCTTGGCATCAAAATAAGCTGCCGTAATTTTTTCAAATTATTCAAAGCTATCTGAGATTTATACAAGAATGATAAATTCAACTAACAATTTTAATCTAGAAATGAAAGCTAATATTTTGTTTATATGAAAGTTTTTCATTTATGAACTAAGATAATATTGTAATAAAAGCTGGCTTTCAGAAAAAAAGGCGCGAAAAAAATGAGTAGATGCACCTGTTCTATGCACAGCTGATGTGCGCAGCATGAGCGGTCAACCAATCATAGACTAATTATTGCATAGATTTTTAAACAGAAATATAATTGAAATTTTAAAATTCAAAGTAAATTAATTTCTATTATGATATTTTAATTATCTAAAATAAGATTTTCATAAATAATTCACTCTATTTGTCTGTCCGTAACACTAAGGGAAACATATGATTATCTCGGCTGATATTTTAGATAGACTGCAGATTTTTTTTAAAGATACCTCTTACTAGAAAGCATCAAGTACACAACTAACTTTGTCTGTAAATCTTTCTGTCAGGCTACAAAAAAAGACATTTCATATTTACTCTATATTTACAACTCACATTGTCCGTTTGTCCAACCATGATTTTTTTGTGCTTCTTTGTTTAATAAAAAAAAAACAATTTTATAATAAAATCACGCAATCTACCATGATAAAGTTAAACTTTATCGCGAAAGTAATAAAACAGTAAAAAATCTTAAGTCTAAAACAAATATGACGAATACATACTTTAACACTTGGGTTCGTGATTTAACACTAAAGTAAATACCAGGGATACAGGTCACGGAACAATGGTTATAACCAACGCAACTTTTCTAATTTAGTTAAAAATTGCCCTTTAAAAATAAGAAATCTGCTATGACGAATATTAAGCTATAACTATAAAATTAAATTAACAGATCATTTTCCTTTCCTTATATTCCTTCGTATGCGCACAAAATTTCTTGTATGTTTAACTATGAATCATGTTATTTGTCAAAGGAGTTTTCTTATATTTATTTGGCAGGCTTTGTCAGTAAATTTATTTATTTATTGGAAGCAATATGTTTAATCATTTTTTTATTTTTAAAATCAATCATAAATAAGCCTGCCGATATTTCAGTGATTGTCGGCCTGACGCATAAATATAGAGATAGGTCAATGGATGGAAAATGTTAACATTCTTAAGTAGGTTGTAATTTCCACTTTAATAAATTACAATTAGTAGGATCCTAAAATCTAGGGGCACTGTCTTCAAAGGGACTGAGAGAGGAAAGAAAAGTAGCATAAAAGCATCCCAAGTATTAAATCTGAAAATAAAATAGCCTAAAACCATCATAGAACTAATGTGAAGCTTACCTAGAGAACCTAATCGGTTTAGTAGAAATTGAGATCTTAAGCTTCAGACGAAAATCCCTTATTACTATATTTAATAGGATATATTTTTTTTTGTAGAAAGAAAGGAATTATTACCTGTAGCATAGCCATATTGCTAAGCATACTGGTGAGCGGCTGTTTGCTGGAGGCTCCAGAGGCTGCTGCCCAGCTGCTGCTTGAACTGCTACTAGTAGCTCCTTAAAAAATAAATTAAGTTTTCAACTTTTTAGATTACATAGTGTACATTTTGTGTATCATCATTTGAATGTAATTGTACAGTACATCCATTTATAGGCAATTGTAATATCCCTTTAGATCCTTGGATAAATAAACACTTTTTGAACACAATAAAATAGCCTACAGAAGAGTTCAAGAATGTAATTTGTAATTTGCATGATAGATGCACCGATTTACATCTTAGATATAAAACCAAGACGTAAAGGGATAAAACATTGGTCAATAGATTACCCCTTATTATACAAAATTACCCCTTCCGTAGGTTACAATTAGTTGTTTAAACGTTTGGACACTAAACTTAATAAACCAACTAATCAAAATGTAATCAAAGTCCCCCCAAGTTGTTAAGCCAACGAATAAGAAAACGTTATTATAAAACTTTGGTGACTAGTGTAGTAAACAGCTCAATGTCCCCTCCTTCTAAAGGAATGGAGTTTCCTTCTTTTTAACAGTGTAGTTTTGTCTACACTAAAAGATTAAAATTTTCTTATCAACCAAAAATGTTCGCTTCCCTCTACAACTTAACAAAAGTCTTAACATGTACACACACACACACACACACACACACACACACACACACACACACACACACACAAACAAACACACACAAAAGCTTCTCCCACAAGCTGACAAAGTGC
>LS044006.1:9091-24738 GCA_900241095.1 Acartia tonsa | reverse complement strand
GTGTGTGTGTGTGTGTGTGTGACAAATTACAATAACTTTTCATTGGAACAAAAAAAATAATGTTTGTTTTTATGGAAAAACTTTAATAAAATGATTGAATTTTTTGCTGAAGTATATAGCAAATATAATACATTTTTACTTTTTAAACAATTTAATTCTTAAATATCATTCTTTCTATAGATTTAAACACTTTTTCTATTGTCTTTATACCAGCTCAAGCATACCGAAATTCGGTCAATAATTTTATAAAATAAACCAAACTTTTTCATTACATTTTAAAGAAAGTTCGAAGACAAATATTATTAGAGATGTATTATAAAAATATTTCCTAAGTATTGTTTTTTTTGTTTTTATCTGTGAGCGAAGAAATAGCTTATTATTTCATAATTTAATTCTTGCACAGATTTTAACATTATTTTCATGTGGAAATACTCTTTGCATTTTAAACTGATTTTTTTCTAACTTAGTTGAACTTTTAAGGCATTATACTTTGAAAATTACTTTAAAAATACGAAAAGGTAAACGAAAATGCATTTTGAAAAATTAAATTCGCGATCACTTTAAGGGTTAAAATAAAATGTTAAAATATAAACCAACATATTCTGAACATTTCTTACAAGGCGTACTGTGTTTAAGAGTAACAAAGCTTAAGAAACTTAGATTTGGAAACTTAAAACAACTCTAATTCACAATAATAAAAACAAAATAGAAAATATTTAAAATAAAAAAAAGACTTGAAAATTTATACATACATGGTTTTGTAACTTTCCCATATATAACGCATTAAAATGAAAATTTCTATATCCCCAAACCCTGATACTTTAAAGAATGACTTTACTACATAAGTTAGACTTATAAGTTTATAGAAAGTTTAAGTAAGTGCCACTAAGTAGGAAGGGATAAAAGCTGTAAGACGGATGGCATGATTTGTGGCTTATCTAGGAAATGACAAATTAAAAGCTGTTTTTACCAATGTAATCTTTATATAAAAGTAACAGGATGTCTCTTTGTTTTTGGGTAGGGAAGGTTTTTGACTATTATGGGGGAGGGTGCATCCACCTTATAGTGAGAAATCATTGAATACTGATCATATCTTAGCCCCAAAACAGGGGCAATAAGAAAAATATAGAATAGTACAATAATCTAATATTTATAAATTTAAAAACTATAAACTTAGCATTTGCGCCCCTAGTAACTATAATCTAGCAATTCAAATGAACATACCTAGATCTAAAAATTAAATTGGTCTAAAACAAACCCGGACCCTATATAAAGCTTGCCGAAAATTGATTCAGTGATCAGCTAGATCTTAACAGACAAACAAGAAAAAATATTGGCATACTCTGCTTTACTTGATGAAATATTGGCATACTATGTTTTTCTTGTGAGAATATTGGCATACTTTGCTTTAATTGACAAAATATTGGCACACTCTGTTTTACTTGTTGTGTTTGGCACACTCTGCTTGACTTAATCCAGAAAAACCTTACTACTTTATGTAGTGGGATAGTTTCAAACTGTATAATTCAAAGAAATAATCTTTGACAACCAATAATATAATATAAAGATAGTTTATTTTAGTTTGACACTATCTGAAAGAGGCCATGAAGTATTAGCTTTATAACATGCTTTTAGTCATGTAAGAGGGATAGGGAGTTACAGTCTTGGGTATAGTCCCTTTCGTGGCAACGCTCCTTATGGGGCGATTCTTCGTTTTTTCACAGTAGCTTTTCTCCTATTTCTAGCCCCTGCAGGGGGCTCTAACACTGCGGGGCCAATTGCTTAACCCTGTGGGGCAATCACTTAACCCAATATAACCTAACCTAACCTAAAATAACCTATTAAAAGCCATTTTGAAAATTCGACGAATCGCCCCTTAAGGGACTATTCCCGACTTTTTTTCTGCTCCAAATTATTATTACAATTTAATATTACAATTATAATACAAGGTAGATTTTTATGTAAGAATATTTTACTAACCTTTTATTTAATAATATAATACTTTTCTTTCATTTAAACTAAACTTTAATTCAAATAAAAGAAAAAACAAGAATCGTTTTCATAAAACTGGTGACTTTTTAAACTGAACTAATAAAGTTTTTGTCTTTTTTTTAGCATGACAGACACACGGTCTAACAAACAATGTATTGATCAGATCCGTATAATTTTTAGGACTCTTGATTATAAAATTGCAGCTGTCTATCTAAAACAGCAGTTGAGAAAATCACATTTCCCGAACAATAAAGTTTCATCGACAGACAGACGGACAAAATAATGTATGTATAGAGTAGATGCACATATTTATTATATGATATAAATCTTCAATAAAGCTTTCAGCTGTCTATCTTCAATAAAAGCCGAGAAACACATTTCCCCAATAGACAAAATGTACGGGATGATAGGACTGACAACCCCCCCCCCCTCCCCAGTTTAGAATATTTTTCAGAGGTTATAATCAAGATATCGAAAACTAAGTCTCTTAAAAAAGGCTACAATTTTATTTTTAAACAAGCAATCCCTTATTTTCTACAGAATTCAATGAGAACAAAAAGTTCTATGTTCATATCTCTCTAATTGTACTTGGTTGGGTTTATTCAGGGATATAAAGGGATAAGACATCACATCTCCAATGATGATACACAAAATTAACCCTTGCAAGAAACGTGTGAACACTTAACACTTAATAAACTAACGAATAAAAATCCATAAAATCTCCGAAGTTGTTGGGCCGACGATAACATTATTATAAAACTTTGGAGACTAGCATAATAAAAAGCCCAATGTCCCCTCCCTCCCTGATAGTACTTGGTTTTGATTATTGCATAACTCATGGATGAGTCATAGCTGTCCATCTACTTCATAGTCAGGGTTGGCTATGCATTTAAGTATAAAAATGATACTAATTTGTTTTAGTAGATAATGAAATGTAAAAACTATAGATGTAAGTCCAGTTTTGATGGCCCCGAGGGGCCACAGACGTGAGCCAACAAAACCTAGATAATTTTTTTTGAAATTTGATTTTTCATGTAAAATTCTCAATTATAAGAAACGATACATGATAATCAGATACTTTCCGGCGGATAATCATTGGTTTCGAAGACAAATTGTAATAGTTATTTCTCGCATCGTATTATACACAGCTTTCCGCGGATATAAAATGTACAATTATAAGATTAAAACCAGTTTTTAGCCCCGAAATGCCGAAGGCACGGACCAAAATAAACTGGTTTTTATCTTATGATTGTACATTTTTATATTCGTAGAAAACAAGATATAATTCGATGCTAGACAAAGTTTTCTCCGATCTCGTATTGCTGAGAACCGGTTCTAATCCACCAGTTTCGAAAGAATACGAGAAAAACTCATTCTTCAGATTTTCAGTGAATCTATACTATAATTATGACTGTTGGTCATACATGTAACGTTTACACTCGTTATATACACTTTGAAAGAACAAGGATGATCAAAAGATACACATATTGTCTTCGAAACCATTAATATCCGCTGGATTAGAACCAGTTCACAGCAATACAGAAAAAAACAGTGTATAGCAACGTACAAAAGACAATTTTTCAAGATAATTAAAATATAAATAATAATCGGGACTAACAAAACAGGTTTCAATCTAATTATTTTTCATTTCAATATCCGCGGAAAACTGTTTATTACACAAGTCCCCAAAATTTTAAGATAACGTTTTCTTATTTTTTGGTCTAACAACTTTGAGGACTGAATTATGATTGCTTGGTTTATTAAGTTGAGTGTTCAAAAGTTTTAACCACTAACTTTAAACTACAGAAGGGGTAATTTTGTGTATCATCATGCACATCAATTTAACGGCAATGTCTTCTCCACCTGCAGATCCCTGAACTGGCCTCATATGTATAAAAACAATATTATTACCTGCATTTAAACAGCCATTAAATCTGCAAAGCTTACATCTTTTTCTTGTTGTAAACTAAAATAGAAAATTTTAAAATAGATATTCATAGATTTTTAAAATCACGCAACCTTGACATTTTAAAATCTAAATTAGATATACATCTATCAAATTAACTAAAATAATGTATTCCAGTAGAAGTAACATGATCTGTGTCTGTCTGTATGTCTGTGTTTACCAAAAATCTTTCTAAATGCTGAACCGATATGGTTCTCTATTACAGTGTAGTTTATCATAGCATAGATCCAGGGAAGGTTTATAACTAATTTGGGGGAGGTTACCACCACCTACCCCAGAGATGTCACCACTTAAAAAATGACCCCCAACTAAATCATTTTCTTCTTTTTAAACATAAAATTGAAAAAATAACTTCTCTTTTTTTAAAATCTTTTTAATCAAACCTCCCCCCCCCCCCACACCAACTCCAACCCACCAAACTTTAAGCTATAATTTGACCAATCAAAAACAAATAATTGTAGAGTAGCTGCGCTAAAAAAAGATACTTACATGAACAGAACAATTTTGATTTCCCTGGCATTTAAACTTCTTGTATCCAGTTGTCTGTCAATCAGCATTAGTTTACATTTGAAAATAACAAAAAAAGCAGCTATGTCAGTTGCGTGACAGAATCAGTTAAGACTTTATAGAGAATATTTCTTTGAAAAGTTAGCTTTGAATAGTTTTGCTTTGGAAAAATAAATCGACCAAGAATTAATACTCTCATAAAATAGAATGAATGATATGTGACAAATATAATAAAAAATGTTCGTCTGCTATACGTTTATTTTTAAACATGTATTTTTAAAGCCAATATTGTCCTGTTGTGACGTCATAAATTTCGGGATAGGAGAAGGGAAGGGGCGAAGAAAATCTCTTCAAAGGAGATGGGAGAAATGGGGTTCTTCTTTCCCTTTTCCTTTTCCTTTCCCGAAATTTATGACGTCATAACTGGATAATATGGGCTTTGTCAATTTCCTTAACCACTTTTCTTCTCGTCCCTCCTTTTTATGACGTATTTTATGACGTCAAACATGACACTTTCCGCTGTCTCATAAATCTATTTTATTTTTATTGTAAAAAATATTTTTAAAATCAACACAAGTATTATATACATACAGGCTAATAATCACTGATTAAGGATTAAGACAATGATGATACACAAAATTTCCCCTTCTGTAGTTTAAAATTAGTTGTAGAAACGTTTAAACACTCAACTTAGTGAATGAACCAATCAAAATTCACTGAAGTCCCCAAAGTTGTTAAGGCATCGAATAAGAAAACGTTATTATAAAACTTTGTTGACTAGTGTAATAAACAGCACATTGTCCCCTTTATCTCTGCTTATAATGCATTCCATTCATTGTTATTAGATTTTTGCAATTTTTCAAAAGAAGTCTTAAAGGAATTTTTTTTGCAAAATAGCTTGAAAAAGCATTGATTTAGAAATAGATTAAGCTGGCATAGGAAAGAGGAATATTTTATCTTTTAGTGGAAATAAGTCTAATTAAAAATTTTCATTTGCTGATATACAAATTAAAATTTACAAACTTTGTTTTAGAATTCTTTTTGTAAATTCTTACTAGCAGCTACGCCCTTCATGAGGCCTCTAGGGGAACTTGAGGTGGGGGGATATGGATTCGAAAATTTAATTATCAATTTAGGTTTAAAAAGCAAAAGAAAAAAATTTGGTTGGGAATTTATTTCTTTTTTAGGGGTGGTAATTTTTCTTTTCTTAGGAGGGTGTTGGTACCCTCTCCCACAATTAATAGTGATATAACTTCCCAGGACCTATGAGATGCAACCCTGTAAAGGAGAATCACATCGGTTCAGAGGTTGGCGAGATCCTTTGATACAGACAAACATCCTGTTGCTTTATTACAAGGATATAGAACTGAAAAATTATTTGGCAAACTTTTTTTCAAGCGCAAAAAAGTGCATAACATTAAGTTAATATCATGCTAATATGAATTTAATCAAAAATTTAATGAGGAACTCAACGTCGTCGCTATCTTGTGATAATGGATATATAATACGTGGATATTGCTAGAGATTTTCATATAACCTGATAAATGTTTCTCCCAGCTGGCTAATGTAACAATATCCCCGTCCCCCACTTTACCCAATCCCCTCCACTGACCACTAACCAATATCTGAGGGCTATAATAGAAACCTTAATTGATACAAAAATCCCCCTGTCACAGTATCCATGATTTCTATGTATTCATTCTGGTGGTGAAAAGGGATCAATCAAGATTAGGTTAGACTTGTGGTCAACACAATTTTTAAAAGCGAAGCTTTTCTATAATTAGGGTCGGTCCGTCACGGTTAGCTCTTTTCGTTAATTTAGGCATGTTAGAATCATCCTATCGAATTCAAACTTTGCATGGTGATTTCTGTAGTAGTTAGGTACTATTTAGAAAGCGTAGGAACTCTATAGTCATTACTAAAATCATTCATCTGATTTTTGAAATACTGATTCCTAATACAACAATGTACAATGTTATAAGCGAAGTATCTCTATAATTAAGTCTTAAAAATGTAAGTAAATCCTTAAATATTATTATGTATGTATGCAGTTTTGCTACAAATTTACTTACAATTTTGTTTATACTTATGCAATAATATTCTGTTTATTCAGTTCTGACACTCTACAAGTGTTAATATTCTTTTTTCAGAGCTTTGCTTTTATGGATATTGTCATCCTTGTTATACAGTACAGCGATTCTCAAATAGGCAGGAAGGGAGAGAAGGACAATGGATTATGAATTAGACTAGTAACAAAAGTTTAATAACCTCATTAGTTTTTTAAATATTTTGGGTACTTTTATTATATTTTGATTGGTTTGTTCAAACTAGAAGTGTCCACACTATTCAACCAATATTTTAATAAGTATGATCATTGGGGATGTATGTAAATACATAATTACTGTCTTATCTCTCTAGATCCTTGGAAATAGGTGGCTGATTGAGCGTAGAACATAATAATATTTCTCCAGTAAATTTCTACTTTATAATTGTCCTTCTGTATTGCTCTATTTTCATTACATTTCAAACGCTTCTATGGCCGTAAATAACCTTGTTTTTTTTCTTCTGCATATTGTAATTTAACACCAATTTATTGCAGTGCAACGCTATAAAGTTCACAACAATGTTATACTATTTTTTACAGGGTTTCTAGTAATAAGACAATGGCCAATAGTTTGATTATATCCCCAATAATGATACACAATATTACCCTTTCTGTAGATTACAGTTAATGGTTGACACATTTGGATACTCCATTGAATATACAAAAAAGTACCCAAAGTTTTTGAGAAAACGAAAAAGTAAACATTATAATAAAACTTTGGGACTAGTGTAATAATCACTCCAATGTCCCCTTCCACCCTGATTTTATGTAACAGATCCTAAAGTCATACTATTAGTTTTATCACATAGAATAAATATGAAAGTAAAAGGTGAAATTGAATTGTGATTAATACCTCTATAAACCTGTTCTCTTATATATTAGGACAAAATAGTTATTATACATTTCTGCTTCAAATATGAAAAAGAAAAGTTTTAATCTATTCCAAAAGTTTAAATATTTTTTTAAGGTTGATGTTAGATCTAATGGCTAAATTTGTACTTTTTATTAGAAAACCCTTTGAATACACTTTGTGTTAAAGTCCTCTCTATCTATAATACAAAGTAGAATGATGTCTGTCCGTCCGTCCCTTAAGATCTCGGTTACCACTGAACCGATTGGGCTCTACTCTTCAGGGTATATACTTACTGGTCCTGTGAAGGTTTTAAGCTATTTTCCCGGAGGGTGGGACACCCCAAACTCCCCAAGAAACTATAACAAAAACACCCCCTCCAAAAAAATTTATTTACATTTTTTTGTAAAATCTCATTAACTGCTGCACAAATTGGGCTCTACCCTTCTGGGAATATACCTACTGATCATCTGGTGGTTTTAAGCTATTTTCTTGGGGGGTGGGAAACCCTAACCCCGCCAAAATTTTAAGAAAATCTCCTTCTAAAATTAAAATTTTTTTTTGTAAACAAGAACCAGTAATTGGGGTGGGGGAACTCCACAGCACCATGGGGCAAAGCCTCCATGAATTCCTTCCCCAAAAAAACAAATTTAAATTTTTTTTTACAAATTTAATTTTTGTGAATGCGAATGTGAATGGGTTTAATTTTTTACGAATAAAAATTTTTGTGCATGCAGTGCACAACCTGGGTTTAATTTTACCACAGAGTAATTAAACAAAGAATATCTTTTTGAATATTTCTATTTAGGAGGGTTGACTTCCCATTAATTCATAGGGCGAAGCCCCTAGAGGCTAGGGCGAAGCAGCTAGTAATATATATAACTACACCTTTTTATGGATCTATATAAGCGCCTGGCATAGTAGTTGTAAACATCATTTTTTTATATCTTCAGTATGAAGCAGTATGGTCCAGACTCTTACCCAAAAAACTCATCAGCGGAAAGAGGTAAGGCTAGCATTATTGTCCAAGAACTTGTTCAAAAGTGTCCCCCAATCTATAAAAGAAAATTGAAGGAATTATATCCTTACTATCATGCTAGTTTTTAAAATTAAACATTTCCTATGGACACCTTTTTCGTACCAAGGGGGTTGTAAAAACTAAAGTGTTGCAAATTTGTAATTACATAATTAGGCGAAAGGGGCAAAAAAATTCGGCTTCTAGCGGAATTTTTTTTTTATCTCATGATGAAGTTTAAAATCAAATACAGTACACGTGAATCGAATTTACCAATTTTTTTTTTTTTGGAAATACTTATTCTATTATTTAAAGTAGTAAGTTATTTTAGGGCAGCTTCACACGGGTCACGGGATGGTTTAAGGCTAGTTACTTTCTAGATTTAAGCTAAGGGATATTCATAAGCTTTTTTTACTAGATGCTAGAAGAGGAGCCGCTGGTTTGCATTGATGTATTAAACTATTAAATAGGAGAAATTATAGTTCTCCTGAAAAATAGCTTTAAACCATCTTTAAGGTTAAGTAAACAATACCCTAAATCTATCCAAAATTTCAATATTTTATATCTCTAATAAGACATTTTTGAGATTTTTTGAGGTCTTTTAGCTTATAAGATCTTATAAGCTAAAAGACCTCAAAAAATCTGCATTAGTTTGCCCATAAGTAACACATTATTAAATCACCATAACTATTCTAGTCAGACATTAAATATGATAGCATGGATTAATTTAAGGTTGTTAGGATTTCTTTTAATTAGAGTAGCACCATTCGGTTGTTAATATCTGAATATTTTAACCCCCCTCCCCCACTGCAGGAGCTAGGAGCTGAGGTTAGAGTTCACATGGAACACAGCTAGCCGCCGATAGGACGTTGGGTAAATCAGAGAATAGCTGCGGATTGTGTTGTCCTCTACTTTCTTTCAATACAGCTCTATAAAAATGAACAAATAAGAAAAAAATATTAGAGTTAAATGATCATCTACTCAGCAATGTTGATCGATTAAAACAATTTAATTTATTTTTGAATTACCTTGTAAAATTTATTAAAATCCTTTAACATTCAAGAATAGTTATTTCTCGTATCGTATTATAAACGGCTTTCCGCGGATATAGAATGTACAATTATAAGATAAAAACTAGTTTTTTTAGCCACGTGGTGCCGAAGGCACCGGCTAAAAAAAACTGGTTTTAATCTTATGATTGTACAATACATTTCTATATTCGTAGAAAACTGGATATAATACGATGCTAGAAATAACTATTATATCCGTATTATATTCGTATGGATGAGAACCGGTTCCTATCCACCGGATTCGAATGAATACGAGAAACCACATTAGTTACCTATTGAGTAACTGAATGTAAAAAAAAACACAAATAAAGTTGTATTTGTTTCATTGTCATCATATTTTTAGTTACTTTCAAACTTTTATAATTAACTATACATCAAAACTTCTTTTACTCAAGGACAACTAGAATAAGACAAAAAGTACTGAATCTTAGCAGGAACGTCCAAGCTTATTATTTTGAGAGGAAAAATTAGGAGTTTTAAAGATTTGAGGGGGGTAATCTGCAGTATTTTTTTCTTTTTGAGGTGGGGTAAAATGAGGAGTTTCAAAGTTTAAAGGCGTTTAAACGCCTCTTTACTCTCACCATTGAACGTCTATGAAGCGTAGCTAAGAATTTAGACATTTAAGGCATGAATTAAAGAAAAATTCATTTGAATTTATTTTTAACAAATTGTTAAAGTATGAATATAAGGATATTTCATCGGCTGATAAAATGATATCCCCTGTAACCAGTTTTTATAAAAGTAACTTATTTTTACTATTTAGTTGAGCTTAAAATTATCTGGGAAAAGTATTATTATATTTATTAACTTAATAATGAATATTCATTTCAGCCCCGTATCCCCGTGAAGGTGAACCCCTTAACCGTGATGCTTGACATCTGGCCCTACGGACTCGCCGTTCTCATGTGCTTCCTGGTCACCCTCGGCTGCTTCCCAGCCCTGACTGTCCGCGTTGTGTCAACCGTTGGCGAGGGCCCCTGGGCCAACAAGTTCTTCATCCCGGTGTCATGCTTTGTTCTCTTCAATGTTGGTGACTATTTGGGCAGGTATAGCAATTAAATATTTTAGTAGCGAAGCTACTCTATAATAAATTTTGTCTCTTGTCTGTTTTATCCTGAGGGTAAATAGTTATTTACTCGATTTGAGATCGATGGCAGAATTTTGTAGTTGAGATTTGCAATATGCATCTATTTTAGAATTCATAAAGTCCGGCGGGCTGTCTGTAATGCATTATGGGATATGTATCCAATTTCACTGAGGAAATGTGATTTTCTTTCATTGTTGTAGTCTCGTCTTTCTACCCAGACGGACGAATTAAAAGTTAGAGCAGACGCTTATTTAAGAGGTTATTATAACAATAATAAGTGCGTAACTGTTATTTTTTCATTAAAAAAATACGTCACTAGAATATTTTTTTACATTTTAGACAAGCTGCTGGATGGGTTCAGTGGCCCAAACCTGGAAAAAGAGAATCTGTCATCACTCTGGCGCTGTCTCTTCTCAGGTATAACCATATTTTGCTGCACAAGAATTTTGTAATTTTCTTTGCCATTAAATTGTTATTGACGCACTAATATGACCTATTATATTATAGAAAAAGACTAACTTTACTTAAATTTCATCATTTTTATCTTCTTATTGAATTGTATTAAGAGTGCAAGTTACTTAACTCTTGTGTGTGAAACACACTTTTAATAATAGTTTTAAAAAAAGAAAACACATTTTTTTATAACACGCATCTTTTATTGATTGCTGAAGTAAAATTTAATAGTGTCATGATATGTATTTGAACTTAATTTAGTAAACCGCATATATTATCCTGGTTAAATGGTTTAACTACATTTATATGGCATATATTTGAAAGAATTTCAATTTTCTACCACGTAGTTTTAAAGATATCAAGACTTGAAAATCGTCTTTTTAAATTGCATAAATCACAAAAAGACAATTTCAAGTCTTGATATTTTAAAAACTACGTGGTAGAAAATTAAATTTATTTCAAATATATGCCATATAAATGTAGTTTAACCCATTAACTAGGAAAAAATATGCGATTCACTAAATTAAGTTTAAATGCATTTCGTGAAACTACCCCTTTAATATTGTCATGATATGTATTCGAATTTTGTCTTATACATTAGTTTGCCATCCATTTTTAGAACCAGGAATGGGTACCCGAGGCAATATCGGACAAGTAGTCTCCCATACGAATAAAGAATGAAAGTCATTGATATTATATTTTAAACTTGTTTAGAATTGGATTCTTGCCTCTGTTCCTGTTATGCAACCTGTCCCCTGGTCAGCGTAGCCTGGTACCTGTCGTGTTCGAGTCTGACACAGCATACATCCTGATCATGGCAGCTTTCTCTGTGTCCAATGGATATGTTGGCTCCATCTGTATGATGAGTGCTCCACAGGTAGAGACATTATGGATCCAGTAGGGTTACTAACATTAAGACTGGCGTAAATCTGTGCAAAAAGACATCGAATAACATAATTTTATTTACCTACTTGATATATCAAAAATTCCATATAAAAAAAACTCATTTAGCGCTGCCTTTTTAGAATTATGAATTTGATTCGGTAAGAACGACTTTGTATCTCTTTCAAACAACTGGATTGATTTTTTTAAATACGTGTCAAAAATTTGGGGTCTATCTTAGTAGTCATGAAGACCTTTTTATCTGAAACCCAAGTATTTGTTTTGAATTCTTTTTGGTTGTTGGTTTTTCATATTCCCGGATCAAACCCTTTTTTTCCCGGTATATTTTTGTAGCCTAATTTTGAATAGGTAGAGAAAGAATACAATGACTTTTTACAGTTTATAAACACTTCATTTTTACTCGGATCAAATTAGTTCTGATTTTTGAAAGAAAAATAATATTTATAAAAATTACCTACTTAATCGTCATAGGACCATGTTTTGAACTGGCAATTTCTATGAATTATATTGACAACCTTTTATTTAAGACTGTCCGCGAGGCCGAGGCTTCTACAGCGGCCAGCCTGATGGTCGCACTCCTTGGCATTGGTCTGGGAACTGGAGCTTTCCTCTCTAACTTCTGTGTCCTGCTTCTCAATTAATCATATCATAATTTGGTGGATTTTTTTAACTGTTGTAAATTCAAACCAGTCAAAATACTAGTTAATGTTTTTATTTTTATTTTATGTAATCAAAGTAAGAAACTTCCATTTTATCATCTTCTAACATTTGATAGGTATCTATCTTTTTTTACAATTTTAAATTCTAAGTGTCAAATCTCATTTTTCATGAAAGCAAACTATCCAAGTTTTTAAATATGTTTTTTAAAAACTTTAATACTCTAAAAATTATCGGAAGTAAATTAAAGAAATATTAGTCTCCCTTCTAACAATTTTCATAATGAACGCTGAATTTTGAATATTGGGAACCTTTGGCTTTTTTCCCATGAACGTTTCACTGTTTCAATAATGATATAAAAAAACGTACGAAATACGTTTTCCGTCCATTTTATTATAGAAAGGGTCAAATTAGTTCATAGAAATATTGTAGCGTATGTCATGTGCCATTCCAAAAGGGGACAAATGCAAATCAAACGAGAGTAATTGATCTAACGATACATTTGATGTTGTGTCGACAAAATCTTTTTTTCTATCTTCCTTTTTATTAATTCAAACTTAAATATTGTCACAAAACACTATTGCTGTAAGGTGCTAAGATAACAGGTGTTCTCGTTCGTGCACACTGCACAGTCCCCTTTTAATTTTTCTTCGGTGTTCTAAAAGAGTCATGATTTTTTTTCCGGTGACTGTTAAAAATTAGATCATTTTAACATAATGTTATGTTTTAAAATTAATCATATCATAAATCATATTTCTAAGAGGCATTCAAATTTAAGAACCATATCAAAAATTGAATCTCTCTAATATTTTAAAATCAAAATAGAGTTTCTTTTCAAACATTATTAATTATTCAATATTTTTCTTTACTACGAAAATATATTTTTCAAGAATTCTAAATGAACGAAAATTGAACTATGGTTGTATGTACCGAACTTATCTATTTTCATGGTTTTAGTATTTAAAAAGGACGACCTTGTCAATAAGTAGCCAAATAAACCAGAGAAAGAGGGGGGGGGGGATAAGCTATTTATTACACTAGTCCCCAATGTTTTATAATTACGTTTTTTTATACGTAAGCTTCACAACTTTAGGGACTTAATTTAATTTGCTTTGATTGTTTCATTAAGTTGAGTGTTCAGACGTTTCAACCACTAATTTTAATCTACAGAAGGAGCAATTTTTTTGTATCATCATTGGGGATGAACATCAATTTATCGGTCATTGTTTTATCTCTTTTGATCCCTGGAAATCAACTAAAAATAAAACTATAAGATTAGCCACCATATAGAACTAGAAAGAGTTATTTATCCGTTAAGAAGTATTTTCTTACTTTTGAAAAGTCTTACGGACGAATGAAAGGGCAGGCCCTTATCATAGAGTAGCTTTGTTACCTAAAAGTACATATCTTATGGAAAACTTTTTTAGATATTCAAGAATTATTGCATCGTATTATAAACAGCTTTCCGCGGATATTAAAATAAATAAAATATAAGATGAAAACCCAGTTTTGTTTTAATATTAGGGAAAAATTGTCAAATACGATGCTATATATAATTTTCCAGTATGGATGAGAACCGGTTCTATTCCGGTGGTTTTTAATCGGCTTCCAAGCCATACTGGATAATATTTTAGATCTCCAGTTGAATATGTTTTATCCAGTTGATTCTTTTTATTACTTTTATACAATGATTTTAGTATGTATATTATTATAATGTTAATCATGTTTTAATACTAAAGATTCTATAAAAATTAATTTTTTATCTTGTGGTTAATTTAACTATTATGTAATATGTAATAACTTGAAATAATTTTAACAATAATATAAATATAAAAATATTTTAAACGTACAATCAAATATTTTATGCATTCTAGATATTTTATGAAAATTCTTTAATGTGAATCTATGGAAATAATATGTGTGTAAATTGAATTTTTTTTGTAAATAAAAAGTGTAATTAAAATATTTTGTTAATTCTAGCTAAAATATTTGCATTTATTTTGGTAAAATATTATCAATCTAAATCTCGTTTAATTCTTTTTTTGTCAGACAAATATTATATTTGAATACCACTAAGACAGAATTCGTCAATTTCTTTGTGCATCGCTGCTGCGATTTTTTCATGTCAAGCTAATGAGGGAAGTGGAATGTCGAACAAAAATAGTGCGAGTGAGTACACGGATTTTAATAAATCATTTATATGAAAATGGAAGCAACCATTGATCTGGTTTGGTGGTGGCTGCAATTCATCGTCCATTCAAAGGAGCAAACCATAAAACCCCATAAATAGCTGACCTCTGTCGCTACCTGTAGCAATCTTGACTGGTGATCAAGTGCTCCAAAAAAGAAACCTTATTAAATTAAAGTATATCAAGTTACTCACTCACTCCAATATTTTGAATTTATATACATTTGTTTTGTAATTCTAAGAAGTGAAAACTATATGCTTTTTTTTCCTAAAGTAATATTTATTCATATAAGTATTTTTCTAGGAAATATTAAATATCTAGGGGCACTTAAGGTGAGGGGGGGGGGGTGGAAGGGTGAAATCGACTCTACTCCCCTTTTTAGATTTTAAAGAAAGAAAAAACAATTTTGGGGTTGGGTTATTTTTTTTCTAGAGGCGATTTTTCTTGATAAGGCTGTGGTAGGTACTCTTCTCTAAAATAGTCATAAACCTTATAATGACATTAAGGAGAACCATATCTGTTCGAGATCCGTCGGTACAAACAAACACAGATACTGTTACTTTTATTTAAGAATTTTTATTTATCAGTCTAAGCAAATCAATTTGTATACATGAAAATAAATAATAAATATATTATTGAAATGTACATTATTTGTTATCTAGAAAAATATACTTAATAAATATCAATACGTAAATTTTAATTCAACTAGAGCTTTTCTCTTCAAAACTTCATCTTTCCATCCATGATTTCGCTGAAAAATTAATTTTAAAAATATTAAATTTTTACGTCATATCCTAAAAACTAAAGTGGTAAGATTTTTTGTCTTTCACTAAGATCTCGCTTATAACTGAATT
>LS044002.1:0-16880 GCA_900241095.1 Acartia tonsa | reverse complement strand
CGGCCCTTTGCCCGGCCCCCAATTATTTTTTGGGTTTTTTTTTTATTTTTTTCCCCCCCCTCCAAAAAAAAAATGATCTTACATAAGTGACTGCACATCCTCTGCAAGAAATAGTAGCACAGCATGGGGTAGACACAGCCCTCACACATGATTTATCACAGGGTGTTATCTAAAACATTTAAACAATAAAAGGATCATCAAGTTATTTAAGAGGATTAAATAGTTTCACCAATACCTTTAGTTGACAACCATAAAAGAAAAACAAAACATGGCCGCAAATGGTTGTTGATGCATATTCTACAATACAAAACATAATATTGTTCAGCAAAAATGCATTCTGGCCTTTACAATGGAAAAAATCATATGTAGATAAAACGTTTTTAATTCAATCACGTAAGATCTATGAAAAAATGCACCTACCTGACATTGAACTAACTTTAAAACTTCAGTCTCCATTCTTTAAAGTCAAATTATTCACTTTTTACAATAACATTTTATTTACATTTATTCTGAAATAACACCACTTCATTTAAATTTCAACAAAAACCATAGAAATATAACTCTGTAATAAAAGTTCTAGGTAGGTAATAAATATTATTTCTGTATGAATATAGAATCATTTACATTTAATAGTATAACAAATGCTTAAAGTTCATTATTGTGAATTAAAATATATCAAATTAGTGAAAGAAAATTTCTTTTAAAATTTATCATAAATAAATAATGCCCATGATAATGATAATCCATATTATTAGCATAAAAATAAAAAAAAACTATCAATTTGAACTTGAAATTTGACTTGAATCATATTTCAATCACTATCAATTGGTTCAAATTCTGTTTCCTTTTTTAGTTGACTTGATTTGACAATAGCTTCAGCGCAATCTTTTTCTTTTATCACAGCCTCTAACACTTTCACTAGTAACTAAAAAAATATAATTATGATGAAAATGTGCCAATCTTTTAATTGTGACATTTTAGTATTAAAATTAAAATAGGACATTTTAGTATGAAATTTTCCATAGTGTTCATATTTAAGTATCTGAATTAAAGTTTGTATTTACCTCTTTGTCCTGAACTTTTTCTGCCAGTCTTGATATTATATCAGCTTCTATAAGAAAAAATATAAAGAAATAGAAAAACAACAGAAAATCATTTCAAAATATTCTTAAAACTATGATAGAGAATAAATAGATATTATCAAATTATCAAAAGTATTTGAAAATTTTAAAAAACTTAAAAAAAGTGAATTGTGGTAAAATTTCTTAATAATTTGAATACCTGTATCTCTGTTTGAATCTTGATTACAAGATCTTTGATTGCTTCTATCCCTGCTACGATCTCTAGATCTCCTTCTGCAAGAAATATGATCCCAACTAAGATCTCCTGATCTATGAGCACGAGCAGAAGATATTTCATCCATATTATGATCTCTTGATCTTCTAGAAGAACTTTCATCTCTACTACGTTCTCCAGATCTTCTAGCAGAAGACATCTCTTCTCTGTAATGATCTCTTGGTTTTTCAGCAGAAATCATTTCATCCATGTAGTGATCTCTTGGTCTTCTAGAATAAAAATCTTCCCCACTGCGATCTCTAGAACTTCTACTACCTTTCTTACAGTATCTTGACCTTCTTCTTGAAGAAATTCCATCTCTACTGCGATCTCTTGACCTTCTGTAACTTATTCCATCTCTACTACAATCTCTTGATCTCCTTCTGGAATGTGTACCATCTATATTATGATCTTCTGACCTACTTGATGATCTTCCACCCCTACTGTGATCTCTTGATCTTCTGCTGGAAGCGTTAAATTCTCTACTATGATCTCTAGGCAATCTACTATCAGGAGATCTTGTATTATACCTTACTTCATTATCAGGTGATTTACTTTCAAACTCAGATTTTTGGAGCTTCAATATTTCTTCTCTTAACTTATTTCTTTTTTCTTTCAACAATTGTCTTTGGTCTATTTCTGAATTTCCAGGGTCAATATTCATATACCCTTTGTCACCAACTACATATCGATTTTTATCTTCTATGTATTTTTCTTCATTTTCTAAATGTATTCTATAACTGTCAACCAATCTTTTATCTTTCTCCAGATGTCTCCTTTTCTTATCTTGAGATGTAATAAAGTTCTCTGGATAAATTCTTTTATTTTCTGAATATTTATCTTCTGGCAATCTATAACTCTCCTTGGATCTTCTCACATCTTCTGTATGTATTCTATCTGCCTTTGAATATCTTCTTTCATTGGCATATTCTTGATTTTCATCTACATTTCTCTTCCAGTCATCTATAAACTTTCCATGGATATCTTCAGTATTTCCTCTTTCTTCAGAATGTTTTCTCTCATGGTTGGAATTTCTTCTATTAATTAATGGGATATGATTATCATCAGAAGAACTAATTGAACTCAGCCTTTCAAATTCTGTATGTCTTCTAGAGTTTCTAGGTATATTTTCAACATCATTATACCTGTTGTCATCAGAAAATTTATCTGTTTCTAGAGGTTCTCTTAAAGGTCTACCAAATTGAACAGTCACTTCAGGTTCATTTAAAGGCTTTCCAAACTGGGCAGTAATCACAGGTTTATTATCACATTCATATTTCAAATCACGTTTTGCAAGTTTATGCAATTTTTCAGAGGAATCTTCATTTTGACTATTGATAGCATGGAAGGAATTGTTGTAACTGGAATCTTCTTGGTCAGAGCAACCAAAAGATTCAACAGAGTCTAAATCATCACTGCTGCTTATCTCCTCTAAATCACTAACATCTTCTAGCTCATCATTGTATGGATATTCATTATCTGAACTGTTTGAAACAGTTTCAAATATTTCCTTGCAATCTTTTCTAAAATGCCCAGTTTTGCCACAGTGTCTGCAAATATATTTTTCAGAATCAAGACTGCAATTGCTGGCTTTATGACCCTCCTCACCACATTGCAAACAAGATTGTCTTCCTCTATATTTTTCATAAGCAACACATTTTTTGCAAGGGCAATTTGAATACCTCTTATTACACTCTTCTTGTATATGACCTTTAGCTCTGCAGTGATAACAATAAAGTGGACCCTTCTTAAGAGCTTCTCTGCGTAACTCTCTCATTGACAAATAGTTTGCTCTCCATGTGGGGCAGTTCACCCTTCTTGTGTGTCCATAAACTTTGCAATCTTCACAATAAGAAGTTTCCAAGGTTGGGCACCTCCGCTTAGAATGCCCCATTCCTTTGCAAAGAACGCAGAACTTTTTTCCTTGCTTCAATGCTTCTTGTCTTAAAACTTTATCTCTTGCTTTTTCAGCCTGTTTTGAGCCTATTCGTTGCAATTTTCTTGATTTTTCATCACCTGTGCTTAAAGCTTGTGATTTTCTTTTTAACTGCTGAATGCCTTCAGTTTTTTCTACTGTTTTATCTCTTTGTGAATCTGCTTTTAGGAGTCCTTCAACAATTCTATTTACAGTCCTATCATCCAAATCATCTTCATTGTTTTCACCTGAATTAAAATCATTAAAAATGTAAAAAATATAAGAATAATGGAGGAATATAATGATATAATATAATTTTTTTGTATCTTTGACAAAACAAACATTTTCTCCATTAAAAATCATTTCAGGCAAAATTTAACAATGACAAGAAAGCTCTAAAAAAATTTAATTCATTTGGTTGAAAAGGGAAAATATTTGAATTGGCCTCAATATGGGGAAAATATTCAAACTTAACAAGGCTTACAATAGACTTCTATACATATTAACAGTAAACACAAAGAGATAATTGCTTAGTTGGACAAACCTAATCAGAGATTTAATTAGCAACATGCTAAACAACTTTTAAATAATAATCTCCATCTATTGCAACTACACAAATATTTACCTTTAAATTTTTGTGACTTTGATGAAGAATGACTAGAGATGGGCAATGGGGGTCTCTTTGAATAAGAAGCTGCTGCCTGACCAGAAAATCCAGGAATAAATACTGTACCTTCTGGAGTAAGACTGACATTTGGGGCGTTGTGGGCTACCCCTAAATGTGGATTGGCTGAAGGGGGTGGACGAGGAAAGGTTGGTGCTGTGTCAAGAGGGGGATGAGCTGCTCCCAACAGAGGGTGATAGAAAGGAACACTGGAAGTTGGTGGAGGTTGACTAAATGTGACAGCTAATTGTGAAGTGGGAAGAGTCACTACAACTGGGTAAGGTGTGGGAATGATTTCAATCAGCTGTCGATTTGGATATTTTGCAACACTGTGTTGTGGATTCACTTTAATTTTACTTCCTGGTGAAGAGGGTAGAAAAGGGGAATTAGGATCTTGGGCAATATTTGTGGTGGATTGTCCATGTAATGGTTTGTTATTAAGAGTTTTGCGTTTCTTTTTAGCAGATTTACGTTTGTTTTTAAGGGATTTACTAGTGGATGGTCCAGGTACAGGATCAAGTACAGTTGTAGCTGATTTTTGTCCTTCTGTAATAAGATCATCACCATAATTTCTAAACTAAAATAAAAGTGTCTTAGGAAGGATAATTGGGGTCTATTTTTATTTTCAATGTATCCCTTTTCCGCCCCCAATTAACTATTACATGATGGACAAGATTAAAAACATGGAAAGACAAAAAAAAGAGACTTCAACTGAAATAATATACATTTTTAAACATTTCTACTGGGCCTAATAAATAAAAATTCAAAATAACAAGGACGTTTAGATTTATAACCTTGTATTTTTTTTAAAAATTCATAACAAAATGTGAAAAAAAATATCAAATACCTACCTTATTTGGTAAAATTCCATTTTTAACAGCAATTTTTACAGCCATGATTCTAAAAAGAAACTATCTTAATGTTTGCAACAGGGGTGTATGTTCTGCATAGTTGACCCTGCTAAAGGAGAGGGGGTTTGGGAATAAAAAATATGTGATTTGTGGGGGAAAAAATGTAAAATTAACCACATATAATATAGATAAAGAATATTAATTCATAAATAAATAATAAAAGTACTTGACTCAAAGCATATATTTTAGTTTTGGTAATTAAAAAACTTACATGAAAGCTTTGTCCTTAGCTTCTCTTTGTGACCTTGCCTTCCGACATGTTGCTGTTAGCCCCCGCCATTCCAATTCACAGAATCCGCCTCCCTTCCCAGAACAATTTTTATTAAATTCTTTATATCCATTCTCTAATCGAACCTATAAAAATAAATTTTAAATTGTGTTGTTTAGATTAGATACATAATTTCAAAATCAAAAAATTACTATTAATAACTTTCTTAATTCTAGAAAATTGCGCAACGAAAAGCTTACAACATTTTTATGGTAGCACAAGAAAAAGCTATGTAGAAGGTAATTTTAGGCAATTAAAACTAGCATTGTGGGGTCGCAGCTGGACCCACCATATTTGGTCGAAGCTAGAGCCAAAAAAAAATGAAGTGGATCCACAAAGCTCCAGCAAAAGGGAATTTTTACGCATATATAAAGGTTACTAGTGTGTAGATCCACACATACAAAATTTTTATTCACTTGAAAGGACCTTCCATAGTAAAACAGTAGCTACTATATAAATAAAACTAAGTAATGTATTGTGGCTAGAAGTTTACCATACCTGAGCGTAGACCCAATCCATAGGCTGCTCAATACGACTAAAAAACTCCTCCACTGTTTCACAGGGACCTGTCTTTGGCTCTCCATTATTTTTTCGATACATTTTTCTAGCTACCTAAAATTTTTCATTTTCTGAAAAAAAAACACATATTTATTTGCGTTATAAGACTAAAAAACAAATACAACTAGAAATTAAATATTAAATAGGTACAAAATAAATGAAGAAAATCAAAAATTCAGATCTAATATCATGATACAAATAGTTAGGTAGGTATGGTAAATAACAGATTCTTGTATTAGGTATTTTTATACTACTAGATTTTCAACAAACTGTTTTTATGTAGGTTTTGCTCCTCGTTATCTCCTAGCGAATTTATAATCATTTAATTTCAAGATATAGTAAAATCAGGGAATAAGATAATAGGATTCTAGAAAATGATTTTCAGGGAGATATTTCATATTTACCGGTTGGTTCATTTATTTCTCCCCTTGGATATATCACACAAGGTTTACAATTATAAAATACAAATTCAGATTATATTGCCAAAACATGGCCCATGAGTAAAGAACAATGCAAAAAAATCAAGTCTCTAAAATCAAGGAGAAAAACACTTTTACATACCTAATAGGTGAAGTTTAATCTAAAGTCAAGAAAACAAAACATTATTATAACCGGTTCTACCCCCTCCCTTATTCTATTCCCCACTTCCAGTTTAGAAGGGTGACACAAATTTCAGATCCCAGATTTCGCGATTTGAATAAAAATTATCTTTATATTATAGCGAATTAAATAATTTTGCAAGCATCGCTTTTATCTTATGAAGAAAAATCAGCGAAAAACGAGATCTGAAATTTGCGTCACCCTTCAAATAGACGTGGCAGTAAATTGTCCACTATCAAAAAAAGAAAACATTTTGAAAAGGTTAGTTATATAGGTACCTAATTAATCCTTTTTTGTATTATCTTAGTATAAATCAAATTTATACTAATAGAAATATTAGATTCTAAGTTCTCTATAAATGACAATTAATCATTACCTGACAATAAATGGACGATTCTTGCCACAAACTTCGTCTTGGAATTCGCTTTTCCACATTATCTCTGTCCTTCATAGGAAATGAAATGTGTTTGTTAGCATTAAATCAACTTATAAGATGTCAAGTTTATATTACATATGTCTATCTGTCTAATCAAATCACTATAAAACGCTCTATCAGTATATGACATATGATTGTGTCTATCTATCTATCTGCTAATACTATTTATCTGTCTGTTAACTATTTAAATAAATTCAAGATTCTATCTATCTGTCTGTGTGTATCTCTTATATAAGCTGTCTATTCACTTTCTACATTTCTGTATGTCCGTCTGCCTGTACTATATTGTCTATCTGTCTATCTATCTACTTACTTTCTATCTCCAGTGTCTACAATAAACAATGTGCCAGATCCATCAGAAATAATACCAATACTTGGAGAAGCAAATACCAGGCCGGGATTATAGTCATGAGGCTGTCCTGAAAAAAATACATGGTGTAAAGATTAAAGTAAAAGAATAGAGGAGGCATGAGCTATATCATATGTTACTCTGCTCACAGGGCGGGAAGCTTGTTCCGATTTTGTATTGGGTCTTTTAAGTAAGCTACTAGTATAGCGTTAGAAATATAAACACACACAAAAAAAAAGTTTATATCCAATTCAAATATCTTAGTTTTCATTTATATTCAACTATTTTTCTGTCTATAAAATACATAACTAATGACTATTATTCCTTAAAATCATTAGAACAAAAATAAACTTTTTCCAATTAAACAAAAAACTTAAGATCCTATTTCTTCTTTTCAGAATATTAGACTAGGCAATCAAAGCTAGTAAACGATCAACTTAAATAATTTTAATATTTACATGCGAAGCTACTCTAAAACTTATCGGATCTGCAAAATGAAAAATAAAATTGTGATATATTCGAATATAGGTCACATATTTTCAAAAATGTTCTTCGGGATATTGAATTGTATAAGGGTAGGAGGGAATGTAAATTATGAGCTGATAGAAAAGAGAGATTCATGAAACTTTTTACTAATGGCTCTTATGTCTGTCTTAAACCTGTTCAATTTAATATTAAAATTTGATATTTGGCTGCTTCACTGCCTGAAAATATCTGTAAAGATGCTCTTATCATAATTAGAAAATTATTTTATGTATTTAAAAGGGTTGCTATTTATGGATGAAAACATTCTTGTTTAATGTTTACTTATATAACTTGTTATAAGAAGTCAAGAATTAATAAAAAAAATATTATAAAACATTTAATACAAAGTTCAAGAAATATTAATTAACGTATGAAGAGCTATTCAGACATCAAGAATAAGATTCTAATATTAAAATATCGTAAAACTAAAAATAGTTTTTTTTTCTGGATTTTAAAGACTTAGGTACAATAAATAAAAGGAGTTAACTTTAGACTTTCTTATAAAAAGGGCACATTTCAATGAATAACAACTTAATTTTCCCTTTGATATTTTAGAGCTATAAAAAAGAACCTTTATGTGTACTTCTGATTTATAATTTTTCTTTGTTTATTTCTACACATAGCCTTGGCCGTGATTTCAGTATTATACTGTTAACTATTAAATTGTAGGTAAAGGGTTCGAGACGTCAATTAGAGATTGTACTATAGAATTAATTCTCTGAAAAGAAAAACCCAATCGGTCCAGCGGTTAGCAAAATCTTTGTCCTGACAGACGGATGACTGGCAGAGAGACATACGCATCTTTTGATTTGTATTTGAAATAATACCTGTTTCTGGAATGTTCCATACTTCAGTTGGGCAACCAGTCTCGTTAACTGTATAGATTTTTCCACGCTCACTAAATACATTAATCTTTTAAACCTCTTTTCTGGAAAATGGTGTCAAAATTCTCAATACATATTATGGAACCTGTAGCCAATACACCTGTTCTCAAAATCTTAATCAATAAATATTTCAGCAGGGAACTATTTAAATGATTATCTATAACTTTTTTTTCCAAAAAAATTTCGTTATAAATGCAAAAGCTGTACATATCGCATGCAAAATTTATTGCTTATGATTTATTTCCTTGTGGTTTATGTTTGATTACAAAAAGTAACCTAATCCTCTCCCAGCCCCAACCCTTTTAGGTTATAAAAAAAGTTTTAATGTATTACACAAAAAAAATCCTTAGATTTTTGTACGCTTTAAAAGATTATTATTTGTGAAACATGAAAATTTCATTTTTTTATTTGCCTAAAACTTATGATCTTCGCTTAGAAACATTTTATTGATATAAAAACTAAATATTTTCCTACCTGATGTAATAAGCTCTCTCCTCAGAGAAAGTGTCCAGGAACAGGTGATTGTGCTCTCCAAATAACTAAAAGAAAGTTTATATAAAAAAATATCCCAACTATTGAAGACCTTTGTCTTGATGTCCTAATTGTGCTAATGAGTTGCACCTGTTTTTTTTGTCCAATTCATTCCCACTACTCTTACTAATAATGTCTGATATAACAGCAGAAGGTATAACTTTTAACGTCATTAGTTATGACGTGGTGTTAGGCAGAGATTCGAATTTATCCTGTCCTCAACGACAAGCAGATGCGCTATATGTTGCGCTAAAGTCGATGGTTAAAAGTACGTAATAATCTATGTCGTTAAGACACTTAACATGGAAGCAGAAAAAATTAGTTTAGCATGAAAATGTAGACTTCTTTATGTAATATATTTTATGTAAATTAAGAAAACTACAAAGAAAATACCTTAGCATGGAGGAAGCCAAACATTTCTGGCGCGGGCTGGATGTGAATAGGACCCTGTCCATCTGCCAGCGCTTCCCTGGACACTGGGATAGCGTCTAGGCTGAGTTTGTACCTGGAACAGTCAAAAATGGATTAGTATGAATGGGAATGGTAGCTTGCTACATAATAATTAGCATAAATAAGCAAGACAACACCGCATTAAAAATGGGAACTACTTCTGCTATATCTGGCACATGAAAAAATAGGAGAATTCCTCTGCCCATAAAATCATTACCATGAATAGTCGTAGAGCAATCTAAGGATTGGTTGCGTGTTCAGTGATTAATTACCCAACAAGTACTTAGGGTCGCTTTACATGAATTAACTTCCATTGGGAGGAAAAACCGACCAACAATTGGGGCTCTAACCCTGGTAAGATAATGACTGGGATTAATTTTTAATGCTATGTAGAAGATAATTAAATCGTGCACCATAGAGAACTTTCTTAACTGTATGATTAAAGTCAAGCATCCCTTAGATTGTACGACATATAACTGCAGTTAAAAAGGTTTTCTTATGATCTCAATCAGAATCAAGTGACTTTCATACTAGGAGCATTTTAATATCTTTACTAATACTGTGCAGGGATTGAAAACTACCATTTAACTTGCGCCTTATTCGCAGTTCTAATCAATGCATAAACCTACCCGCTAAAATTCGGATCAATAAGGCTACGATCCCGTATCATTTCAACAGTCTGAACCTCAACCATTTTTAGTTTATTAATTTGTCTATCTGAAATATTATAATAACAAAAATTATTTATCAGGTACTCTTTTATCACAAACATAACTAAAAAATATTGAAAATAACATTGTAAAGGTTGGATTTGAAAGGGAAAAGTAGGTTGCGGGTAAAATCCAAAAAGGTGTGTGTTTTAAGGCTTAAAAACAGTAATAGAACAAAAATATGTGTATTCCTTATTGAAAAGAAGTATAGACAAAAAAAATTTAAAGTTAAAAAAATTGTTTAAAAATCGAAAAAATCATCGAATGCTTCACCAATGTCAAACTGACAATAATAACAAAATTGACAATTATAAAAAAAATGAAAGTTTCAAAAATTACAATTAATGCCAATTATTTCAAAGATACCAACCCATTTTTAAAAAATATTATTTGATTATGGTAATTCTATGTATTATATGTTAAAAATTAATATTTGTCAGCTTGACATTAGCAAAGCTTTCGGTGAATTTTTCAGGTTTTATTAACAATTTTCAGGTATAATTAACTTAATTTTTTTTTGTCTAAAGTTCTTTTCAATAGGTAAGAAATACACATATTTAGTGAATATTATCGATATACTACTGTTTTTAAACCTTTAAACCCACACCTTTACGGATTTTACCCGCAACCTACTTTTCTCTTTTTCTCGATTAAACTGTTTTCTATATTATATTCACATCCAATGCGGCTTACTGTCATACGCTGAAATAAAAACAAAATATTAGGTTTTCATCTCAAGTTTTACCGTAACCTACTATACTTCAATTGTTAATATACTTGATCCAATAATCACAATAGGTATATGAAAGTAAAATACCATCCCCCCCTTAAACAAATTTCTTTTTTAAAACTAAAATATTGAAAATTGAGGGTCGACTTACAACCTAGAGGCCTCTAGGGGCTTTGCCGCTAATAGTTAACGAAGTAATACTATGTCCTCAGAAAAAAATAAAATAATCTGAAAAATAAAATATGAATTACCAGACGAGGAGGAAAGAGTTGGTTCCTCAGCTCTCTCATCTTCAATTCCTTCAGCCACTTCCCACACCTTAACAAGAAGCATTAGCTAACATATCCATAACACTTTTACCTACCTACTAAAACTTAAATGGTTTTAAAAATGGTTTGTTTAAAAAAATTAAAAGGTCAAGTTCTGATTTTCTGTAATTTCTACATTAATATTTCAGAGGCAAAGTAATATAGCCTGAATCTCCTAAAACCTTAGTGTCTTTTTTAAGTTATTGGAATTTTCCATACAAATATATATTGGACTTATAACCTGTCTAATTTTGAATGTTTTAAGTTTCAGCAAAATTATCAAAAAATGTTTGGCTTTAAAACAGAAATTCATCAATTGACTCAAAATGTCAAAGAAAGAACCGTATTCTTTTTTACAATGTTTTCATAATAACAAATCTTTTAAACTCAAATTAGAAAGAATTATGGCACCAATATATTATGATCCTTATTTAGACAAACTGTTTTTTTTTGTTTTCACAAAATTAAGACTTACCAAGAAAGCGCCTCTAGCTCCAGAGAGGAGCTGTCCTTTGCTTGGATGTGGTTCAATACTGTGCACCACACCGACAGTACCATGATCTAGTTTAGCTACACAACCACCCTCCACTAGGTCCCACACATATACCTGGGTAATAATATATGATAATAATGAGCAGTAATGAGAAATATTTCGAGGGTTTTCACTGTTCTATTTAATTCAAAAATCTTTTAAAAGTATAATCAGCATGAAGCCGAGAAAACATCTATAAGAAGCAAATGCAAATCTTTTTATATGTAACCATAAAGATATTGGAAAAAAAGAATAATTCGAAGTCAAAGATTCAAAACAATACTTAGCCGAAAATTTAAGAAAACAAGTCCAATTGTGCACTGAACCCACGTATAATCAAATCAGACCCAAACAAAGATAATTAAATTGTTAGGGAATATCAGACGCAAACTAAAACACTGTACCTGGCTATTTTCACTTCCAGACAGAACATATTTATCCGTGTGATCCAAGGAACACTCAAGTCTAATATACAAAAAAAACAAAAAAAATGTAAAATGAATTTAATTTTTACCAGCACAGCTACTCTAAATCTTTTCCAATCTGTCCAACTGTCCGTCAACAATGATATTATAGGAGAGATTTAATTTCAGTGGGAAATAAAATTATAACTTCTGAATAAAATGGGATTTTAAAATTTTTCTAAGAAAATTCCTAAGATTAATGAGCAGCTACTATATAACTTACTTTTTTAGTCTGTTATACTTCTCTTGATATTATTCTAATTTGTTTTCGTATTTCTTTGGTTCGCTACATATAAATGTTGTAATCCTTGCCATTCCTTTAAAATTCATTAGCCTGTTATTACTGTGCTACTTATCTGCGTGCGTTAATTAACCTGAAGTTAACACTTGCCTGTAATCTCTATTTATATGTCCACTGAATTCTTGTAATAATTCTCCAGTAGTTTTATCAAAAAGTTTGATTGTACTGCCAATACATGATACTAGTGTACACTGTCCATCTCTACAGAAGACCAATACTTATATATACTGCCTACCAATCAGGGATCTAAAGGGATAAGGCAATGGTCGATGAAATGATGTACATACCCAATGATAATTCACAGGACTACACCTCCTTGCATCCAAAAAACGATTTCTTATTCTGTTTAATTTGAAAGGGATGGGTACAATTTCAAAATCTTAAGATTAATCAAATTTCCCCCTCTGTAGACTAAAATGTTAATGCAAAAAAAATTACCTACACTGCTATTTTGTACGTATTGATCCAAATTCAATAAAAGTAATTTAATTTACAATCTAATTTCATCCCCTAAATTAATACCAGTTTTGTTAGACTGGGCCTTCAGCCCCTCGGGGTTAACAAAACTATGTTTAATATCCGCGGATAGAAGTCAATAATACGATGCGATAAATAACTATTCTACCAACATAAATATCAGTTCCTTGTAAATTTTGCACATGAAACTGTATCTCCTACGTAATCACTCACTAAAAATATAATACAAGAATTAATATAAAAGATTAACAACTTAAAAATAGTGGTCTGTAACATATTATTATCCACCAATAAAAAATAAAGTTCAAATTATATAATTTCTGAAATATAATATCAATAATTGCGGGATGGCAGTACATCCGGCAAATGTGCAGTGGATGTATTTTCGCTTGTACTTCAAAAAGTATGAATATATTTATGCAAATTGAGGTTTTATTTGTTTATTGTAAAATTGACAAAAGTATTGTAGGTATTGTCAACTCAACAAATATACACAAGACAGAATAATTAGCTTAATCATGGCTGACAAATAAAAATACATACAAAAGCAAAACACCTACTAATACTTTGACAAAGGATTGGAATGATGAGTATTAAGTTACGGCCTTCCTTTTTATTGCATCTTATCCCTATATAATATATAAATACACTGCAGTCAACACTACTAAAACCTACCTACAGTTCCCATTCTGATATCAAAATTTCTAATATGTTTATCTCCACTCCCCACAAGAATCTCATGATCACTTACATCCAATGAGGTTACACTGTCCTACAATAAATACAAATAAAAAATACAAACCCGATTGAATGTATAAAATTAGTTTTTTTTGTCCTAGACTAAATGGACTTTTTAAAGCAAAAATTCACATAGACACATCATTTAACATTGTAAAAAAAACAATCAATTACTGTATAGAACATATAGAAATAATTTTCTAGAGCTTTTAACAAAAAGTAACTTACTTTACATTCCTCAATGGTTTGTATAGGCTCATGACTACGAGATTTTGTGTCCCATATTTTAACTTTTGTATCAACAGACCCACTTATGATTACTGTACTTTCCTCGTTGAACTTTACGGTATTAACGGCAGCCTAAAATGTTATATCAATTAATTCAAAGTAAAACAATGTCTGTCCTGTCCGTCTGTAAGTCTGTCTCTAGCTTAAGATCTAGGTAACCGCTGAACCTATTGGGGTCTAGTCTTCGGGAAATTTAGCTTCTAGTCCTGAAAATAATTATGAAAATCGTTGTGAATAAACCTATTATGCCAAACTTCTAGAGGAATTGGACGGTGCCACAAGTTGAAAGTTAGGTACCTGATGCCCTCTCCACTTCCTTGTAAAATTTCCACTTGTCACATCCCACAGCACTATAGATTTATCCAGAGAACAAGATATTAACTGAGAGTTGTCACACGAACCTTGACAGTCAAGTACCTATAAATATTTAGCTTAGCTAGGAGTAATAAATAGCATTATGTTGATTGTGGGTACCCAAGTACATAATGTTGATAGATCATTCCATTTTTTCAATTAATCGATGAACTCTCATAACTCTTATGATCTTATTTTGAAGTTGGTGGATATATGGCGCGCGACGCGATGCAGGCCGAATTTTTATTTATGTTTTCTCTAGCAGTTGCTCCCATAATTATTTAAGCGCAGCCTTTTAAAGAGGATTATCTGAAAATATGTTGCAATACCTCAAATCCATGGCCCATGTAGGTTTTTAGTAGATTTCCTCTGTTTGGATTCCACAATTTTAGAGATTTATCCGCTCCAGCTAATTTCAGGAATATAGATATAATATCAGGCTAAAAATTATATCATTTAGATCATCAAAAATAAAGGAAAAAGATTACCTAGTTTTCAGGAGAAAAATAATCATTTGGTCTTAGAGTTCCAAGGGATCATAAAAAGGATTTTTTTAAGTTTAGAAAAAAATATCAATATATTCCTGCCTGTTATACAGTAGTTTCCATCTACAGAGTATCGTACTGCTCGTACAGCACCCTGCTTACAATCTACGCTGCGTACTTGGGTCTAAAATATAAATAGTAACATTAAGGTCGTATGGTTCTAACTAATAGGATGAAAGATACAAAGTATTCTGTGCGGCTTGCGCTGTTCAATAATTTAAATCTAAACTAGGTAGGTATTAATTGACTTGCAGCTATTAATACGAAAGCATGGCATTATGGTCCAAATCACAAATCATCCAAAATGTATCTACACAGCAATAGTTAAAGCTTTACGTTATTACTAGCAGCTTCGCCCCTAGGTCATAAAAAAAATTAAGGTGAAATTCGTAAAAGGACCAAGGAAATCTTCAACAACAAAAAAGGACCAAGGAAATCTTAAGTCAAAAAAAATGAGGGGGGGATTTTTTTGTTTTGGGGGGATTGGGGGTGTCCCACCCCCCAAGAAAAAAGCCGAAAACAACCACAGGATCAGTAAGTATATTCCCTGAAGAGTAGAATCCGATCGGTTCAGTGGTAACCGAGATCTTAAGGGACAGACAGACAGACGGACGGACGGACGGACAGACATCATTCTACTTTGTATTATAGATTACACATATTGAATTGTAATGCTGTCTCCTTAAAACTTCTTGTTATTGTATCCCATACTTAAGGTGGACAGACAATGTCTCATATTAGGAAGCCAAATTATGTCGCAAATATAGGTAATAAATAACATTGTAACGCACCTGAGGAATATCTGAATATTGGTCAGGCTCCTGGCCTTTCTCCCATGGACCACATTCCATTTTTGGATGTTTCCTGTAATGGAACAGTAAACTGATTAAAATCTCAAAACTGTGATTGAACACTTGTTTAGGAAATTCTCAATCTATCACATTGATATTGTCTGAAAAAATAAAGGTTCTTTATTTCTAAAATAAGGATATTTGATACAAAATATGTTGAATTTTTCATAATATATATTTCATAAATTGACATTTCATTATGATTTAAGTAATACAAATTTTAATAGATTTTCAAATACTAAATACAGGAAAAATATAGAATATAGAAGAAAGATTTTATAAATTAACAGGCCAAACCAAATAATAATTATTTTTTTTTCTTGTAGAAAAATACATCGTACATTAATAAATTATTTTTTTTCGCAGGTAACTAACATATATATCTGGATCATCAAAATATTAATTAACTTTCCGAGAAGTTCATTCTGAGGTGGATTCTTAAAAAAAATTTGCCCCACTAATCGCTTAAAAGAGGGGGGTGGAGGGAAGGTGATGAAAAATATGTAGAAGGGAAAAAATAAAAGAATAAAAGTGTACTGAAAAGTGAAAACATCAGCTGATACTATTATCCAGTAAAAACATAGGACCAAAAACACCAAAGAAAAGGGGAAATATTTTGAAAAATCAGCAAAAGCTACTTTTCCTCTCATCTACAGACATAAAAATTCCTTAGAATGATGGGAAATTCAATTCTATTTAAGGGGTAGGAGATGAAATATTTTTGCAGCAGGTAAAAAAAGAAAACTTGTGCAGAATATATATACAGTACACCTATGTTATCTTTCTTTCTTGCATCAGCAACTTTAGAATATGAGATAAATAAACGTAATAATTTGTAATTAATACAATTTCAGAATCGAGCAATTTCTTTGGATTTTGAAAACCAAATATAAATGCAACCAAAAAAATATATTATATAAAGTTACATTATTTTTTAAGCGTAGGTATATACTTTGGAACAGATTACTTGTTTAACAAATAAGAATTTTTTGTGACAATTTTTTTTATAATAATTTCAGGGGTGTATATTCTGCATGGGATCCCCGGCTCAGGGGGGGGGGAAATAAAAAATAAGTGGTTGGAGGGGAAAAAAATGTAAAAATTAAGAAAACTGAAAACATTTTTTCCATTTCGCCCCCCTCCTTGGTTAAAAAAA
>LS043995.1:7838-18730 GCA_900241095.1 Acartia tonsa | reverse complement strand
CAAGAAATAATGTCCATGTTGGCAAGTTAGGAACCTAGATTGACGACAATTTTTCCCCTGTCATAATATCTACGTATTCGCATTGTTTAAGATGTAGGCTTATTGTAACAAAACATCGTTATCGACTTAATTACTAATTGTTATTTATAAGTGATAAACCTCAAAAGAAACTATAGCCAAGTAAAGTTACGTATTAAGATGCAACAGAGAAAAGTAGATTTTTAAAATACCTGAGATAAGTGAATTGGCGTGCCTTCATTTCCGCATAGTATCACAACTGCAATAAAGTGCCATTTTCGCAAAAAGGCCTAATAGCAAATTAATGATAGGAGGGTGGCAATTGTTTAGACTTAAGCAAAGGGGGAGGGTCAATTTTTGCTGCAATAATAGTATGCATTTTTAATATTCAACAATGTGATATATTTGCGGATGTGAAAGCACTCCATGTGAATGTGTTATTTTTCCTAACTACAAACAAAACATAGATTTGTCTTTGAGATTTTATGTTTAAAATACTATAATATTACTTTGTGGGCAGATGGGTTAAGTCAAACCTCCCAAAAGAAATAGCCCCTAGAAAATTATTATCACATCAGCAAATATCTAGTTTTGTCATTATAATATAAAAAATAAATGTAGGAACTTTCTCAATCCCTTTTAAAGACAAAGCTCCTAAAGGCTAGGGACGTATCCATAAGACTTAGAAAAATAAATAAATTTTGTTTTAAATTTCAGGAAGCTATTCTGAAGTCTGATTCTCAGGTAACTTTTGTTCAATTTTTTTTATATAACTAGAATGAAAAATTAACAAACTAATAAAGGTATAGCTGTCTTCAATAACAACTTTACAAATTCAACAAGGATAAAAATATCCATAGGTAGCGAGCGAAATCAAAGTTGGACAAATGGTCAAAGCGAGCTATAGATGTAATGTTCAGAGATCACAAATCCAATATTTTTTGTAGAATGACTGAAAGACAAACAGACCAAGCAAATTATATACTGGATGCAGATTGTTATTTTGAATCTCAGCACATAAAAAATATCAATCTATCTTGTAGAGTAGCAGAGAAAATCACATTACAGATGGGCGTACAGACAAAGCAAGTAATAGAGTAGCTTTGCTGCTAAAAAAGAAACAACATAATAAATGATGAAACGCATTTAAAGCATTCCGGCAATCAGCTTTGCTAAAAAAAATTTGAAAACTATATTTCATTTTCTCATTTGTATGAATTTGAATATAAATTCTATATTTTTGCATATTCAGTGGCATGCTAAACTAACATTTGTAATAGAAAGACAATAAATTAAAAATATATGTGTAATCCCTTAAATTGTCAATGTACCACTGATAGCCTCCAACCTTTCCTTCCTCAAAAATTTAACACTTCAACACAAAAAAGTATCTTTGTCACATGATGCAATTAATGATGTATTATTTGGTGCGTGGCTGTTGTTAGGTGGTACTAAGGGTGGTTCTAGGACAAACGCAGGAGTCCCAAACGTCGGAGTGGACAAACGCAGGAGTGTTAAAATATTAATTTTATTAAATATTTCTATACAGATTAGGTTAGTTTAAGATATGAATGAACAAATAAGCCCCCCGCAGGGGTTAGACATTTAAAAAATCTATAAGATGTATAAGATGGTCTAAAATAGGTTAGGTTAGGTTAAGTGTCCACTCCGACGTGTGGGACTCCTGCGTTTGTCGTAGGACCGTATATAAGATTTATGTTTGAAATTTTGTCGTGCTTAATTTTGAGGGGAAATGGTTTGTAAATCAACTAAAACAGTATTGCCTCTTAATAGTTTTGACTCTTTGTAAAAAAATATGAAATGGATTTTTATGTTACTTTTATTTCTTCTCAAGGAAAAGAACCCATTAATATTTTATGTTAAGAAGCAAAAGGTGTTCTTAGTTTATATTTTCTTTTTTTTAGACAAGGACAAATTTCCAGTCTGGGCGGGAAAATATTGAGGCGTTGAAACGAAAAATGCTAGAAGTCAGACAAACGGTAAGAAAAATTTTTATATCATAGATAAAATATTTAAAGAATGAATGTTTAGGTAACAACTTTTACTGTTAAAATGTTCTAATATTTGAACTTTTTTCATATCTCTCAAATAAAAGTTGTGTGTGGTTCGTGATTTATAAGATATTTTCTGTACATTTAAATAGTAATAATCTTTATATCTCAGTATTTTCGAGGGCTCGGCAGCCGCGCACCACCTACCTGGATATGGATATCAACCTTTTACAATTTTAAATAACAGCTGAAAGTCAAAACCTGACCCAAATATGGCAATTCCTCTTTTTAAAGCATCTAAACTGGTTTAAATTTGAGGCTAAGTCGCGGCTGCCGAGCTCTGATATTTTTTAAGGAAATCTTTTAGTTCTGTACATTGTGTAAACTTATACTCTACATTTTATATTGATCTAAATATAGTATTAATCAAACCAGACAATAGATATCATTATCAATACAATTACTCTATTTATTATGTGTATAAATTCTAATTATAATACTTTTATATTATGTAAAGTACGTACTTCTTGATTGACTATTGAAAAGATTTGTATATTGGTTACAGACTATAAGGAAAAACCATCCTGCCTTTTTATATGAAACTAACGCCTAAAAAAATGTGTTTTTTGGGGGGTATCTTTTTCTATTTGTGATTTCTCTTTGGAGAGTAATTGAACAATCCTCCAAAATAGTCATCAACCTTCCCTGGACTTATGAGAAGCTTCACTGTAAAGCGAGGTCCTTCACAACACAAACGCTTACATTTATATTAAGATGGTTTAAAGTTTGAACTGTGAATAATCTCTTCTTCGGATTAATGTTAAGTTAGAACCAACAAAAATTCCCCAAAAATCAACGAATAAGATAACGTAGTAACAAAATTTTGGGTCGATGTGTAATTTACAGTCCAATTTCCAACCCCTCTCTTATCTTATTGACTTTTATGATTTGTTTTTGGTGTCCTTCATACCTTGAATACGAGATCTAGTAACTGCCCCCCCCCCTCTATCCAATTGTACATTATTGTTGATATTTGAATGGGTGGGTTGCATGCTTTTCATAGTTTATACAATATTGTCAGGCAAATACATGATTTGTAAATACAGATGGAATTATTAACCTTATCCTTATATAAAATTAAAAGGATTTCTGTTTGTGTGTGTAGATTAAGATATTGCTGACCGCTTGACCTATACATGGTTTACCTTTACAGTGAAGTTTGTCATAGGTCCAGGGAAGGTTTTTTGGGAGGGTACCTTCAGCACTACTCCAAGAGATATCGCTTTTAACCCCACCCCCCAAAAAAAATTACTTTTGCAAACTAATACTAAAATAGGAGGTTCACCTTTATTTATAGTAATATAGTGTATAGATTTTTTGTTTGTCAATTAAGATATCGCCAACCACTGAATCTATTAAGTTCTTCATATTATGAAAGCTTTAGATAGGATCCTGGATGGTTTTAGGCTATTTACTACCTTTATTTATAACCTTGATTAAATGATACCAGGGGGAAAACATTTAAAGTAGCTAGCTTCCAAACTTGACTCAATTACACAAAAAATAGTTTGGTTCTAACGTTATAAGTAACCTAGGTCTACAGAATTATTTCTGTCAATGATTGCTCTTTTAAGATCGCAGTTACTCTATAACGAAGTTACGTTTATACGTTCATTTAAAGTATATTTTACTTAAGGTTTCATTGAAATGTTCTTATAACTGCCTTTTAAAAATGGATATTGAATATACGTGGATATCATAACAGGGGCAAAATTGTCAATTTAGGCTGCTAACATGGAGCTTAATTGTTGGTCAGTTCGTTCATCCAGTAGTAGGGGAGGGGCTGAATGACGGGTGTCGTTATTTTAGCCCGCTGCAAGTTTCGCTATATTAGAGAACATAAAAATCTGATGTATTATCCAAGTAATAATAAATCCATTTATTTAAAAATTTCTTTTCCGTCATTGTTCTATAGATGTGAAAAGTACGGCCATGCTGCATGCATATTAATTTTTGTGATTCTAATGTAAATACTTTTCTTAGAAATCACTCAAAAGGTAAACTCAAACTTTTCCATAAAAGTATCATGTGCTATAATTTCTGCAATTTTCCTATATTTTTATGAAAGACAAAATAGCAAAAAAATTAATATAGAGAGTAAATAAAGCAAAGGAGAAGGAATGTTTTTTTTTCCGGTCCTGAGGATTTGATACCATTTCTATAGCGTATAAGACACATCCAATGAAGATAAACAAAATTTAACCTTAAAATGAGTTTGGAACCAACCAATCAAATTCAATAGAAGTACTAATATTTGGATTCGACGATTAGGATAATGTAATTTTAAAACTTTGGGCGCCAGTATATAGATTTTGCGAATATAAAGGTACACCACGAAGCTTATACCGGCCTGCATTATTAATAATATTTCATTCATGGAAAATATTCAATATTAATATTTATGACTATTCTGTATGTACAAGTGGTTTCATCAGGGTGGGAGGGGACACTGGTACCCAAAGTTTTATTCGTTGGCTAAGAAACTTTGGGTTCTTTTACTGAATTGGGGTTGATTAAGTAGTTCCAAAATAAAAGCGTCCAAACGTTTCAACCAATAATTATAAATAGTACCTAAAGGGTATCCTAATTGGTAATCGTAACCTTTTATCGTTCATTGACTTATCCCTTAGGATACCTGAGTTTGATATACATACTTTTTAGATTTAAAAATCAAAGTAGGCATGTCAAATGAAAAGGTTAATTATATTCATTACTAAGGCAGCATTAAAAAGCAAAGAATATACATTTTTCTGCAGATATTGTCAATAAACCTATGTTATTTTTAATGAAAGATATTTTTATTTTTTTTTTGCTATCTGTCACTCTTCCCCAAAAATGTCATATACTTTCCATGGATCTATAGAAAGCGTCACTGAAATGGAGAACAATATCGGTTGAGTAGTTTGAGGGATCCTTTGAAACAGACGGACATCCTGTTACTTTTAACTAAGGATACCTTTTAACGTTCATCATAGAATTTTTCCTTTGTTTGTTCTAAAAAAAAAATCAGAATGCAAAAATCGGAAGTAAATATTGACTAAAATTATTTTAGAATTATCTTTAGAAATTCTATAAATATCTGTTGTATAATATTTGTTGTTTTCATTCAAAATTTTTTTATCAAATGCTTCTTTATTTTATCTTAATTGATAATACATTATTTTATTGTTATTGATTATTTACTTTAAATTAAGTATGTACTAGACGTTTAATACTTAATACAAGATTCTAAGGGCCATTTACTTATGTTGAAACATAGATGTGATTAAGCATAAAAAAGTATGCTAGTAAAAAGTTTTTTAAAAAGTTTAAAAGAATATGTAGTCTTTTTACAATTAAATGCTGTTATTGTCTAAAACAGAAAAAAAGCTAGTATAGAAATATCGCCCTCTTTTGAATTATCAAGTAAATATGAAAATTAAATTGAAATAGGGTGATAAGTTTACAGAACACAAGTTGCGTGTAAAAAAACTGTTGAAAAGTCATGGACTGGCTATAAAGAGAAAATTGAATTGAATTAGAAGATAAGAGAAGGGGGGCTGGGTCACATTCAAAGGAACAAGGGCAATAATGTGCATAAGCAACGTATCTAACATACAAAAAAAAGAACTGTTAACTGTTATACAGTAATAATCTGTAGGCATTTTCAGCATAAGGTCACGCCTTGGCTGCATCTAGGGGAGGGAGGTTAGAAAAATTGCCTTAAACCATTCTTAAGAATTTCAGATTTATAACTAGAAAACCTCACCACTTCAAATTTAAAGATATGTGGTTTTAGGTGTTTTTAAGTGTACTCATTCCTATCTGATTTAAATTGACACATATATACCCTAGTTATATATTATGTAGCAACGCCACATAAAACAATATGTATAATAACCAAGAATGAGACAGAGATAACAATACATAGTAAGTCTGTTTTGAAACAGGGGTGGGATAGTCAATGACTGTTAAATTATCTTCCCTCCAATAGTAATTTAAAAGCACACAAACACAGAGTTAATTCCTTACAATTTAGAATAGCTTTTCTCGTATTCATTCGAAACCGATTAATATCCTGTGGATTAGAACCGGTTCTCATCCTTACGAAAAAAACTATGTCTAGCATCGCGTTATATCCAGTTTTATTAGCACGTGCCTTCGGCATTTCAGGGATAACAAACCTAGTTTTTCTTATAATTGAACATTTTATTTCGCGGAAAGCTGTTTATAATACGATGCGAGAAATAACTATTCTTAAATTGACCTATCCTGTGAACCCTGCACTCAATACAAATAATTTACTTTGTATTCTAAGATTCCGGATATGACATAATGGAATGCACTCTTAGAATATCTTCACAATTGTGCAACTTTTTCTTATAGTTCTCGAGTAGAATTGTAGATTCAGATTTAAAGATGTTGATTTAACAGCATTTTTGATAGCCTATTATTAGTAGGGATGGAGGGGACATTGGACTGATATATTATTAATATGCTTTCTTATACGTAGACTTAAAAACTTTAAATACTTTTATTAACTCTTAATTGGTCAGTTCCTTTTAATAGTGTTCAAACATTTTCACCAATACTACTATTCTTCAGAAGACGTAATTTTGTTAATCTTCATTGGGAATGAACATAAATTCATTGTCTTATCCCTTAAGATCCCTGAATATTAGTAACAATATAGACATCTCGTTATTCAAATTAAATTTTCGAAAAAAATTTTACAGTGTACTAAAGAAAGGCGTAAGACAAAAACATTGTAGTTACAATGCAATTAGAAGAAAAAGATTTTTAATCCAGAGTTGATTTGATAAAACATCCTTAAAAAGAGAGACTCAAGCTTAGTATCTGCCTATTTTGATGGAGGGACTTTTTCACATAACGAATCTGATCCAAATATCCTTATCTTTTTAGTTTTTTAGTTTACTTAGCAAGGCCGTGTTGTTTTTGCGTTGGTGTGTTTGTAGACCTTTTTTCCTTTAGTACTCTTTATATGTTTGGTCATTATTTTATATGTTTTGTTATTTAGTGAAAATAAGTGATAATGATATAATTATTTTGATGTATTGGTGACTTTTTAACGCTTTATATGCAAGGTTTTATTATTTTTTCATACTAAGATTTGTGCTAAAAGTGATTATTTGACAGGTTTAAGGCTTCCTATAAAAGCAAAATAATTTATACAATGTTTAAGGATAGAAAAAACCTAAAATCTGTCGTATTTGTAGATATTTACATCTTGAATTCAATGTGCTATTCCAATTTCAAAACCCCTGTATAGAAAAACTAAAAATTTCGAATTATTTAATTTTTTGATTATGCTTAATACCTACCTTTTTTACAACTTTCTGATTTAAATTCTTTGTCTTTATTGGTAAAAACGTGGTAAATTAAATAGAATTAAGTGAAACATTGTTAGAAGTGTAATGTTTTAATTAAATATTCTGATTGTTTTATAAATAGTCACAATCTATCATTTCAAAGCTTAACATTTAACCTTGTGTAGTAAGTCAAGTCGTAGTGACATTAAATAAATATTCATATCAGAAACTCATTAAAATGCAATTAATTTTAATAGTTTTCATAAAGTTTGTGAAAATATAATGATTGATTTGTTGGTGCGCACTTGAATAATTTACATATGACGATTCACAACATGTTCAGGAACAAAAAGAGTCAAATAAAAATCATCTTCATAAGTCTATTTCTTAATAGCTTTAACCCAGCAATGGAGGGGCACTAGAATTTAAATTACGCTGGTTCCCAAAGTTTATTTACCACATTATTTATTTCGTAGATTGGTTGGTTCCAAATAAATAGTGTTAAAATTAAAAAAATAATTATGATGTACAGAGGAAATGATTTTGTTTATAATCTTTATGAAAGTATAAATATCAATTTATCGTCCATTGTCTTATTCCTTAAGCTCCCTGTCCCTTACCTTTAAATTAACAAGGATGACAACATCCATAAAAGCTCAGAAACTGAAGGACAAACGAACATTTACAGAATAAGCCGAATACAGTGTTTAGGCCAAAAAAATTTAAATAATTTTTTTGCAAAACTGGCAAATACAGGATACTGTTTAAGGACAGACTGACATTTTTAGGATTTAAGCAAAGTTCAAAATCGATAGGACAATCCTAACATGTCTAAATTACTAAAAGAGCTAATCGTTCCAGACGGACAGACAGACCCTAATTATAGAAAACTTTCGCTTAAAAAAAAACTGACTCTTATGTAAAAATTGGCAGGCGCAAGCATATTTCTGATGAGTATAATCTCAATCCTGCCATCTCTTCTGTTCATGAAACCAGAGGAAATCAATACTAATTAGAATTTACTATCTATTATGGCTTCCAAACCGATAACATCCGCTGTATTAGAATTGGTTCTTTGCAATACCTAAAAATCGTGTATTACATTGTGTTATAAACATTTTTTTCACCAATAATAAAATAAAAATCATAATTTTAATACCTACCAGATCTCTTTGGCTTAAAATTTTCCAATTGTTCTTCCATTTTAATATCCGCGGAAAGTTAGTCTATTTCTTATTTTAGGTCAAGCTAGGTTAGGTTATATAATATTTGGAGATTAGTAGCCCCACAGGGTTTGAGGCCCCATCAGCTACCCCCTCTTACATTTTATTTATTTGTAAAAAAGGGAAGGGGGGTTTAGTGTATGACAGACACCTTAAGGGAAAGTTCAGGAATCAATATTTCAGGAAACTTGATGAGTAAGATTTGAAGATTTGAATATCATTAGGAAAACACTTACTCATATGTTAATAGGACAATGGGTGATTTTCAGTGATTAGAATGCGAGTTTAAGTGATATAGTAAAACAATAACTGTTTTAGTAGGATTTTTACATATCTTTGCTTAATTGGTTAACAAAATTTGTAAACGTTAATACTCTCAATGTAATGATTACTTTTTTTATCACATTAGAATTTTTACCTTTTCCTTATTAACATGGAGTGTATTTAGCAGTCAGGGAGAGGGTAATTTTGTTTATCATCATTCATTGGGAATGAATAGAATCTTGCATCTAAATGTTGGTTTCAAACTAGTAGTATCCATACAATTTTAATCTACAGAAGGGGAAATTTTGTTTATTATCAATGGGGATGTACATCAATGTATCGTCCATTGTCTTATCCCATAAGATCCCTGGTGTTTAGTTTGTTAGTTGGCCGTATTATAATTGTATGGTGGCACCCTTGTTAGTTATCCTGCCAAATTGAGAACTTGATTAATTCTCAGGGATTAAGGGGTAGGGCATTGGATGAATTATTATTGTTTTATATCATCTTTATATACCAATTAACACGCTCATTGTTGGCGAGATCATGGGTTCGAATTCCGACTTAAATCGTGTCATATCTAAAGGTGTTAAAAGTTGTTAGTTATGGTGATAGGTCAGATGCACGAAATTGAGAGTAAAAGTAGGGGAATGCCTTGGTCCAAAACAGGCGCAACTCATTACCATGCACAGATAGGACTAACAAACAAATTTCGTGTAATTTACTTTTAGACTTAAATTTATTCATTTTACAGCTATTCCATTTCTCCAATGAAAGAATCCTCTGAATTGTGAAATTTTTTGTACAGTTACCTGTACGTTTTTCCCTGATCAATCTTTACCTGGACACAATTGTGCCAAAAGCTTTGTCTTCTAATTGAATTATTCCCGAAAATTGCATTTACACTTACAGGGAATTTACATATGTACATTTTACAATAAACGTTGAACACTCCAAAGTGAAACAAATATGAAAGGGAAAAATGTAGTTAACTGAAATACAGCAACAATAAAGAAACCCATATGATCAAATCAGCCCATGTAATATTTGAATAAGAATACCTAAGTCAACAATTATTTGATTTCTTTGTTGAAAGCAAAGTTTTTTTTTCTATACTTTTATGTTACCAATTCTGTATTATAGACAGCTTTCCGCGGATACTAAAATTAAATGATTATAAGATTTGTTAGCCCCGAGGGGTTAGAGCCGGTTCTAATCCAGTGGATATCAATCGGTTCAAAGCTAAACTGGAAAGTATATTCACAAGACGAGGATGGGGTGGGGGTGTTAAGATTTGCAGTTTTCTACAGCAATTAGCAGATTTATTTAAATTTCACTGTGTCCATGTTCCTGTATATTTATGACCTACCTGGAACTAAAAATAACTATTGATACATGGTGCCACGCAGGAGTATTTAAGAAGAATGGAAGCCTTCCCAGAATTCCGGGAATACAAAATTATCTACAGGATATTATCAACAAAAGAAATCAAAATTATGGAATTTTAGTTTAGAGGAATGAAAGATAAACTAAGATTGACCTAAAACAAGAGAAAATTTTTTAAAAATTAAATTGATAAAATTTCCATAGGAAAAACTGGTTTGTGGCATAAACAATATACTTATAGATAAATTACAATTGAGATCAATGAGTTTTGCTTTATCTCGTCATATTGGTCCATTTGAAAAAGTTTGAAGCTACCTTTTTTTACTAAATCGTGCAACTTGATTTTTGAAAGTACATCAAATATAGTTGACTAAATATAATGGATATTTTATTACATGAATGTTACACCAGATTTGAGAAACTCGCAGCGGGCTAAAATAATAATACCCTAATCCACCCACTTTACCCCATCTACTTCCCTTCCCAGTGATTGAATGTACTACCCAATAAATGAATTAAATTCAGGGTGACCACCATGTACGTTATGTTCAATATGTTCATATTGAACACCACTTTTAGGTTTTTTGGTACGTTTTTGTTCGTTATTGATTTTTGTGTAC
>LS043990.1:928-11083 GCA_900241095.1 Acartia tonsa | reverse complement strand
GACACTATACAAGTGTTAATGTCCGTTTGTTCTACCGTTTCAGTGCTTCGCTTTTATGGATGTTGTCATCCTTGTTTTTAAAACGGTTAGCTCCAATAGCAGCGAAATGCTTTAGCATTCTATAAAAAATATAATCTTTTAACAACCTTTAAACGACGTCTTTAAAGTTCATAGATTTTTGGAGATAATTGTTACCAGAAACATTTTATCTTGAACTGCACTCTTTTTTAGCATTCATTCTATAAAAAAAATATAATCTTTTAACGACCTTTTTGTCCTTGTGATTTGAAGGCACCACTGTTTGTCTTCTCAATGGTTTTCTTGTATCTACTGCACAGTTCCTGGTTAAATGTTCTTTGTAACGATTGTCTTCAAAAACTATGAATTTAAAGGCTGCCAGCTGCTAAACGGCTGAACGTACATATCATGACCGAAAACCGTTTTAAGCAGCATAAGAAGGCCTACAAATAATCTGGAATGGCCAAGATCCAATAATGCACAGGGAAAGTTTAACTGAAGAAAAACGCGTAAATTAAGTCTTTTTTTTGCGCATTTAATGTTTTGCGAATTAAATGTGCATTATTAATTAATGTCTATTCCAGATTATTTGTAGGCCTTAGAAGCCTTAAAAGTTCATAGAATTTTGGAGATAACCGTTACTGTGAACTGCACTTGACCCGTTTCTGAAACTTTACTGCCGTGAATGTAATTGATTTGATCAACAATATGACAACCATAATCATAAAAGCTACAATTTATTACAAAGATAACTAAATATATTCTGAACTTTTGAGAACTACATTTATTTATAATTCTAGAGGTCAGATAGAAACTCCCGCCAAATCACTGAGCAGCCTGGTCATCAATGAGGATACAGAAATTCTTATAGCTATCAACAGCTCTGGCATTTATGTTCTGGATCCGGTAATCATTTTTATCTACTTTTGTACAAACATTTGCTTTCAAATTATAGAAAAATAAAAATACTTATAATAAAGTAACAGGATCTTTGTATGTCTTTATGTATGTCTGTCTGTACCAAAGGATCTCGCTAACCGCTATGGTTCTCCTTTACAGGGTAGCTTCTCGTATTTCCTGGGAAGGTTTATAACTATTTTGGAGGATGGTAGTTGGAACCATTACCATTCCAAGAGAAATCGGCCCTTGAAATTTTTTAAAACTTTTTTTTGTAAATCTAAAATAAAAAATGTGTTATCGAATTCAGCTCTTCCTTCCTCAAGTACCCCAAAAAGCCTCTAGTTGCGTAGCCGCTTGAAAAAGAAAAATAACCATCAAAAGCAATCCTATTCTGTGTTTTATTTGGTTGTTACACAAACAAAAGATTATATTTGTGAAACTAGGAAGCCTTTGGATTATTTAATTTGACATTAATATATTTACACTTATAATGTATGGATAGTAAATATGAATATGTTAATGCATATGAAAGTTTAGAATAAGTTTAAATATATCGATGACGTCATTGTTCAATAAAAGCATAACTTTTGAGAAAATTGGGATAAAAGAATGTTGAAATTAGTGGCGTGCACAAGGTTTTGTCATGGGGGTAGGGGTTGTAATTCTTAAGGAAGTAGACAAGGGGAAGGCAGGCCTTTCCATTTTTAATTTTAAGGGTGGTTCAGGGGATGTTGACATGCTAAACATTGATAAATTAAATAAGCTTTTTTTATTATGCCATTCATTAACAAAGTATTTATTACGCTCAAGCATGATAATTTTAACTTTTAACAACACATTTCATTCCTTTTTCCAAGCCCTTTCGATTTTATTAAATGCATTCTAGGCGTTTGTCAAATAAGGCAAATATGAATGAAAACAATATTGATATATTCAGGTGGCAGTGGTTGTTCTACTTGGATTAAAGTTTGATGAATTATCCTGGGATTATGCCAAGCCCTCTCAAGAAAATAATGAGGATTGTCTGCCCTGCTTATTCCTACAGTTCTGCGCTATAGAAAATGGAAGGAGGGTTTCCAAAATACTTCAGGTGCGTCATTTTAATAAAGCTTCGACGTAAAAAATGATAGAAGTATTGATGTTTCACTTTTATTGAACAATGTGAAATAAAAATTCCCCACTCCTAGCCAATAAGCACTATCTTTGACAATACAACCATTTATTATACTAAAAAGAAAACTGCATTACCTCTACCTAATTTTCTTTGATATTGTATTTTAAAATTTCCTTATGAAACAAAGGATCAGTCTGTTTAAATTTTTTTCCCTGATTCGCTACTTATATAATGTATATGATGTCATCCTTGGTTTTAATTCTCTTAAAATTATATTAAACAATCTTGAATATATTTATGTTATAGGTTTTCTCGAGGCAAGCAGTTCAGATGGATGCATTGATCAGCGGATTTGTTGAGGATATCAAACAGAGAGCTGCTCTTTATTCTGAAGACAATGACGCCAGCATGTTTAATGATAATGCTACAGATACAGATGGTGAGATATAAACAACTAGCGGCTTCGCCCCTAGAGGCCTCTAGGGGCACTTGAGAAGGGGGGAGTTAAATCTTAAAACCTTTTTTTAAATATAGATTTTTAAAAATATATAAATAAATTTGGGAGGGGGAAGGGGGGCGGAGTTCGCCCATCCCCAACCCCATTTTTAAAAACGTTTAAACTTTTTTTTAAGGGGGGGGGGGATTTTTTTCCAGGGGCGATTTTTCTTGGGAGGGTGGTGGTACCCTCCCCGAAAATAGTTCTTAACCTTCCCGGGATTATGAGAAGCTACATTTTAAGGAGAACCCGATCGGTTCAGCGGTTAGCGAAATCCATTGGTACAGAAAAACAGATAGACATCCTGTTACTTTATTATAAGGATATACAAAGCATTACTACAAATATAATCTTTAACTATTATTAAATATTGAAACAATGCAATGCGAAAAAAAATTAAACAAAAACTGAATTTTTCAAATGGATTCAGTTTCTTGTTTTCTTGTAATCCCCAACTACAGTTTTTTTTTCTATTTTTATACTAATTTATGAAATTACACGGACGTACTTAGCCAAGTAATAGAGTAAATGCAAACATACCGGATATAACTTTTCAAGAAACAGATATTTTTTAAAACTATTACTTTATTTTGTAGATTGTTTGATACCACTGACAACCGTATCCAGAAGAGGAATTCCAGAAAGCTGTCTCAGTAACAAACTAAACAGGTCAACTTTTGCCACTTCTACATGAACAAGTATGACAACATACATAAGTCGTCGGGGATGTGATCTCGGCTTGACACCGCGTCATAACTAAAAACGTTAAAAATTGTTCCTACTGCTACTATGACAGGTGCACGACATAGTTAGAGTAGGGGAAATGCCAACGCCCAAAACAGGCGCAACTCATTACCATGTACAGTTAATACTTCTCAGACAAAGGTCGTGCAATCAAAGGGTTGGTTGTCTGATGGGTGTAACTTAATCTAATACCCCGGGTGTTTGGACAGAAAAGGAGACAATTGGCTCTCCTGGGTTGTTGGACCATGGCGTTTCATGTAATGGACAGCATCTCTGCCCGTATGAGGTAATTGACGACATACATAAGAGAGAGTAAGATCAAATCATAAAGTTGGACAAGCAAGTATTTAAAATCACAATGACTGTGAAGACCTAATATGCAAATAAGCTTCGAATAAAACAGTATGCATATCAAACTAGGAATCCTAAATTAAAATTAAATCTTTCAAAAATTTGTGTCAAATATCATAGATAAAATCAACAACTTTTTAAATGGACGTACGGACTTTCAGCTAATGATTATGGAGCAGCTTCGCTTCCCAGGTTATACTTAACAGGAATTAAGCTTTATATTTATTTGACGACATGCCTGATTTGACTATTACAGTTATCCGTTATACATTGATGGACAAACGAACAGACCCTAAATATTTAAAAACTTTTTATAAAAGTATTTTCAATTTATTTATTTTAGATTGACTCTGGCAACATTTGATGATGAAGGGCACTGTATAGGACACATGGGATCATGGTCATTCTCAAATTAAATACTATACCAAAGTAACAGGATGTGTGTCTCACCGAATATAATATGTCTCTGACTGTATTTCCAACAATATTCCGTTAAACAACTAGACAAATTATGTTTTAAAAGGTTTGACAGGTTTTAAACTATTTGGCGGTGGGGTCATCGCCCTCCACCCTCCACTGAGAATAAAAATTTGCCCCCTATCCTCAAATTAAATAAAAGTTTTGGGTTGTAAAAAAAAATATATATTTGCAAGGTTACTCCCAACCTCCATCTTTAGGAGAAACTCCAAGTTACTAGGGGTGGAGCTAATAGTTTTTTCAAAATTTAATATTTTCATTCTGTATCAAATAATAATAATCTTAACATGTTATTCCGTGTCTAATATCATTTTTGCAATAAAATCTTTTGAAATTAATATGTGTTTTTATCTGAATGTATGTAACATAAAATAAAAAATTCAATGTCAAAAATTACGAGCGCAGCAATAGCAAGATAATAATTAAGCCTCGTGAAAAATATTTACGACCTAAATTATTCTAAAATTAATCTTAATTTGAAATTATTCCAAAATTAATCTTTTATTTGAAATTATTTCTTTGGCCAAGGTTAATTTAATTTCTTTTTGCAATTTTTTGCGCGAATTCCTTATCTCAAAATAAAAACAATAACGCGGTATTCAATGCGCAATGTAAACAAAAACATCCCCTTCTGCCCCACCCCCCTCCCCATTTTAGTTTCAAAATTCAGTGCAACGGGCAACGGCTTCAAGCCGTGTGTGGGGCGCTAAAACAAACCATTTTATCCTTTTATTCAATGTTTATAACAGATAATGATAAAAATAGTGAAAAGCATTATATAAAGTTATAGCTTATCTCTACATAAAAAAAAACTAAGAGGTGAATCCCAATTTCCCAAAGTATTTTAATACCCCGCAAAATCTTTCCTTAATAGTTGTTGTTGTTGTGAGTGCTCAGTGACGTCACATAGATCTAGAATCCCTGAAAATAGACACCGTGAACCCCGTCAAAATCCAAGACCTTCCTCTTTTACATCCCTAAATCTTATGTGACCCCCGTTATTGATGGAGTAATCTCTCTCTCTTCTCCCGCGGCAAGTCTTCCCCCACCTCTCCCCCCTTCCCTCTGCAGGCCAGTAGCATACTCCTGTCACGGGTGAGTTTTCCGCTCTTAACTTTTCCGACGAATTTTCGTGTTTCCAAGTAACAATGGCCTTTCCAGCCCTTCATAAAAGTTTTATGAACATCTAGTGACCCAAGTGATCTATCCCTTGTTGTATTTTTGATGTCATTTTGATCTGATTATTTATTTTTTGTGTTTTGTGTACGGCGAAGTTTGTATATATCATATATACTGGAAGGAGGGGGTTGATGAGAGGGGTGTGGGGGGGAGAGATTCTCTGTAAGCTCTAAGCTTGTGTATGTATATAGATAGTCACTCAACTTCGAGCAAATTCAGCCACTACTAAAACAAATTCATTTTTCAGACGTTTTTCTTTGATATTTTCTGATATTTTTAATCTGAATTTACTGTGTAATATATTTGTATGGTGTGTAGTAATGAATGTTATATTACACTGAATAGGATATAAGCGGGGAACTGTGAATGTGTGTTTGTATATATATATAAAAGTAGGAAGGACGGGCCTATTTCGGTGTAAATTTGCTTGCGCAAGGCGGGCCCGTACATTATCTGGCTTCATCTTCTATATAGAGTAAGGCTAGCAGCAGCAGTGCCCCACACTTGTCTTGTTGTCTGTGTGCTCTTTATATGACCCACCCTCTCTCTCTCTTATTCCTACAAATGTTTGCCCTGCGCAGTAGTGTGTTAAAAGCACTTAACTAACTTGCCAGTACATGGGTAAAATCACCTCCCTCCCTTCAACACTCTTCCTATAGGATTATTAAACTCAGCCATGTAGCTGTATGTATGTGTGCTCTGCTGAGCTTAGAATAAATAATAAAGAGGGGGATTGAGAAAGAGTGATTTCGTGCTGCTAAAATTACACCATTTCTCCTCTTTCTTACAGCTTTATCCGCTATTTATAAGTATAAAGAGAGGGGAAACTGCAATTTTGAGGGGAAGGGTTTAACAGCTTGGCTCTTTTGTTGTGGACGTTTTTTTTTCCAGCGGCGCTTGCTGTTCTATATTTATCTATTCCTAGAAAGAAACACCGATTATAGCTAAAGTGTGTTTGAGTATATGGAACCCTTGTGTGTCTGTGTATTTGTTTGTGTATATTAATGTATGCCTAATTTGTGTGTGTGTGTGTATGAAGGGCTATAGAATTTACCACACTCTTTTTGGCTGGACATAATTTGTCGCACTTGGCGGATTGCGGCTTCGGGAACGGGATTGGCCACTGACTGTTTTGTCTACTACGCCTGCGTTGAGCAATATCTATACATCATTGAATGAAGATATCTCAAAAACACTTAGTCATAAGGCAACTTGTTTTCTAGCGGCAAAATTTTCTTTTTGGACATAAGTTAGAGGGGGTTAGGGGTGATTTTATATTTTATTTACTCCCTCTGTATTTAATAGTTTGGCCCTCAAGACGAATTGGTGCTTCGTGCATTTACTAAAAGATTTAAAGCCTCTTGGCACAGGACATAAATTAATATTTTACATTTCTTTAAAGATATTTTATTTTTAGATGGTCGGGAGTATATATACTACAAATGAAATTAACTTAGAACTACCCCACCACCAACATTTATACACAGGGATTAGAAATCCTGCCCTAGGTACATTTACAACCTACAAGATAAAGTAGTAAGGTGGTTTTATTTTGTCTGTAGGGAAGGATCTGGCTAGCCTCAGAACCGATACGGTTCTCCTTTCAAGTGTAGCTTCTCTTAGGTCATTTTTAGGTTTAAAACTTTTTTGGGGGAGGGTAACTTCACCCTTTGAAGAGAAATCGCCCCTGGAAAAAATAACCCTAATACCCACCATCATTTCAAGTGCCCCTAGAGGACTCTAGGGGGCGTATCCGCTAGTAAATTTTTAAAGCAAACTAATGAAAGTTTGCTTCAATTTTCATGATTTAAATCATGTCAATTAATACAACCCTTAAAAATTTTGAATTGTAAAATTAGCCTCTAAGGGCTTTGCCCCAAGAAAATAGCTTAAGACCACCACAGAACCAGTAGATATATTCCCTAAATCCAATCGGTTCTATGGTTACCTAGATCTTAAGCTACAGACGGACGGACAGACATCAAGCTACTTTGTATTATAGATAAACAACACACAGAAAAAAAACCCAGGTATTTTCCTACTGATATTATTTTCAAAGACCAAATAATGACTTACGGACAAACAAAAGGGATAGTTGCATGAAGTGCATTGCAGAAAAATGATTTCAAGCTTAAGTTGCAATTATGCCATCAAACACATATAATTTTGTATCACAATAAATAACAAACATGTAGACACCACTAAATTAGTTGTCTTGCTGTTTTTGTGAAAATAAGCCAGCTGTATAAATTGCATAGTTAACAAAAATACGATTTTCAAGTCTTAATATTTTTAAAAGAAAATTGAAATTCTTTCAAATATATGCTCTATACATGTAGTTTAAACCATTAAACTGGAAAAATATGCAGTAAATTCAAGTTTAAATGCATTTCGTGCAACTACCTCTTTAAGATTATGGCTTATAAAATTCTGAATGTAAAATATTTAGTTGGTGGGTGGCTAACAGATGGATGATGGCTTTCTTCTCGATGAATTCAACGAAGAACAATTCGAATCTCTACTCGACAATGCTGCAGACCAATTACCGGTAGGTTACATATAATAATGATAAGTAGAACAGGGTTGAAATATATTGATACTAAAATTTAAGCTACCAAATTCAAATGTTTGAAAAATACGTACTCTACGTTTCTAGCTTTAAAAATGTTGGTCGAACTACTTTACTTTAATCTTTGTCTATACAGAACAATTCTGTCTTTAATGCTTACAGATAAAATTGTTTTAATTTTTATTTACCTACTTTCATTTTTTATTAAACTAAACTTTAGTATTAATCAAACAAATTCTGGTTGCTTGCTTATTAACTAATGTGCATGATAATAGTAAAAATGTATAATACTTTTTGGGTTTCAAAATAAAATAGAAATATGGGGACAATGTACGAATGAAAGCAAGAGATTAAAGCACCTCGCAACAGTAAATTCATTTTTGTTCATAAACTATATAGGTAGGTTTCTAATAAATATTGATTAAGGAAAGAATAAAAGTCGGTTCTACCAAGGTCCTAAAAAGAAAAAAAAAGGGAAAGGAAGGTTGCGGGTAAAATCCGTAAAGGTTTTGTGTTTTAAGTTATAAAAAGTAGTAGAACGATAAAAATGTATGTTAACTTTTTAAAAACAATTTTTGTCTAGGTATAGTTCTTTTCAATAAGAAATACACATATTTAGTGAATATTATCGTTCTACTACTATCTTTAAGCCTTAAAACACACACTTTTACGGATTTTACCCGCAACCTACTTTTCCCTTTATTGGTGCAGTGGTTTGCGAGATCTTAGCGATCAAAAAAACCTTACCACTTTTTACAAAACTAGCAGCTACGCCCGTAGCATCTAGGGACTCTAAAGGACAGAGAGGGGCTATCTTAAAACCATCCCAAGACTTAATTCTATAATTAAAATAGCATATAAAGCATCAAAGGACCTACATATATGAAGCCTACCTAAAGTAGAGAACCAAATCAGTTTAGTAGTGTTATTGAGATCTTAAGCCTCAGACAAAAAAAACCTTACTACTTTATATAAAACAATAGGAATAAAGCAAGATCATTTGGTTGATGAAAAAACAAACAGAAAACAACTGGTTTAATTTTCTAAACAAATCTAGTGAATAAAATTGGCGGGCAAAAAATGTTATTTTCAAGTTTAAACCACAGCTAGCAGAAGAATTTTGGTCTAGTCAGCCGTAAACCTTTTAATTTCATCCTGTGCAAGTTTTTAAAAAACAGAAAATAAATAAAATTAGCTTAAATTCATCTTTAGTACGGCTCGCAATCCTATTAATTAAAATTGGTTCAGTGCTATATTTTGTTCTTTTCTTTTTCTCTCGGGGTCTTTTACCCCTAACACCCCTATTTATTATTATTAAAACTTTTTTGGGGGGGGATGATATACTTTTTAGTGGGTCACTCACCCCCCTTCCCTTTTATCTTTACTAAATTTACCTAAAAAGATACGCCAAACCATAATTATAAAAAAAGCCTTGCTCTAAAACAAATGCTGCCAGAACAGTGTATCATTCTTACCGTTGTGAGTGTGTAAGTGGGAAGAAGAGTCAGAAAAAAAGACCATGCATAGACTTTTATTTAAAAATAGAATAGCCTAAAACCAGATCTTTGTAAAACTTTCCTAAAATAGAGATCTCAATAAACTTAAGTTATTATCAAGATATTAATGGAGAAAATTTTATATTCTTTAGTTTTAGCAAAATTGCGGAAACGTACATCCTTTTCATTTACTAATACGATTGAAAATCTTCCAGATAACACTTTTAGCCGTCATGATAAATGTAACTAGTTTTTTTCGGGGAGGAAAGTAAAGTATACTGTAAAGTATACTGGTACCCAAGTTTTTAAAGATAATTTCTCACACTTTGGGTACTTTTATTGAATTATTAAAACTATCTGTGATCAAACTTTTCAACCTAGAATTAAAATCTACAGAAGTAATAATTCAGTCAATCGTTGGGCGTGTAGATCAATTTATCCTCCCTTGTCTTATCCCTTAATATCCCTGAGTTGATAGATAATTAGCAGGACAGCGTAACACCTTTTTCCGCTCCTTCTATAACCGTCTTTTTGGTGAGAGGTGACTCAAAATAATCTCATAAAATGTTTTGTAAAAATTTGAAAATATCTAATGTAATTTGTATATCAATATAAACCTTTATTTATTACTAGCGGCTTCGCCCCTAGCCTCTAGGGGCTTTGCCCCAAGAGGTGATAAAAAAAAATTATGGCGAAAATCGAAAGGACCTTGGAAATCTCCTTTGGGGGGGTTGGGGGTGTCCCACCCCCCCAAGAAAATAGCTTAAAACCACCACAGGACCAATAGGTAGATACCCTGAAGAGTAGAATC
>LS043987.1:28510-40041 GCA_900241095.1 Acartia tonsa | reverse complement strand
ATTTTCCAAAACTTTCCCATTTTCGTTTTCCCCCTTTTTTCCCCCCCCCCCCCCTGCTTTTTTAAACCCCCCCCCCCCCCCCCCATAGAATTTTTAAGTTTTTGGTATATCCTATCATGTTTCATGTATATCCTGATATATACTTTATCAGGCATCAAACCTAAAGTTACCATAGCTAACAGAACAACAGCGCAATAAAGAAGGATGCATGTTGAGCACTGAGATTTTTGTAATAATCAAAAATAAGGAGGATGGTTATGGGAAAAAACCATACGGGGCCTTTACCTGCGGTGACCTAACCCTGTGAGGATACCAAATAAAATGTAACCTTACTAGCCTCCCCTTATCTTAAATCTATTTAATAACAAGTTGAGGTAGGGGGGAGGGGGGTAGTACTGAACATCAGTGAACAAGGTATGAAAGTATGGAAAACATTACCTGGGCAAGACGAGTTGCTGGTGGCACTGTTTTGAGAGCTGGCAGGGGTGCTTTCACTACCTGCAGTTCAAGTCACAGTTAATAATTAACACAGTTGCTGGTTTTTTTAGGCACTTTAGTACATAAGTAGCGCAGCATTTTTAAGGTAATCTTTCTCCTAAGATACTTGGTATCAGTGCAGTTCACGGTAAAACAATAATTAACTCCAAAAATCTTTGAACTTTAATGGCTGCTAAAGGCCAAACGGTGGAACGTATGCTTATATTATGCTTGCACAAAATTTTAACCGACAAAAAGGCCTACTATAGTACTAATAATGTAGAATAGTCATTATTCAATGCGCTTAAATGCACAGAACAGAATTATTTTATGCGTTTATTCTCCAGTGAAGCTTTCCCTTCGCGTTATTGAATCTCGGCTATTCCAGATTATTTATAGGCCTTCTTATGCCGCTAACCTCGGTGTGCGGGCATTTCATTATGTTTAGACGCTTGACAACAATTAGCCTGTGAAGTTCATAGATTTTTGGATATAATCGTCACCAAGAGCATTTTCCGTTAAATGCACTAGATCCAATCCGTATAAAAATTAGCAGTTGTCCTCTCCTCCCCTAATTTTTAGCAATCTTGAGGATGGAATTTGCCACTAAGGTACAATAATTCCTGTTAGTAAATGTAAAGTTTATTTGTAAGAATTACGTATTCTATCAAGTTTAAATTGTTTTCCTTATTTGGTTGCAAAGTAATCTGCTAAATAAACTACATACAAACTACAGATTTAGAGACAAGAAAATCATTTAAAATTCTGTTTTTTTTCTGAACATCATTTTTCAAAATTATAAATGAAAGTTAAAACAAAAAAAAACAAATTTAAAATTAAAAATAGTCGCATTTTCTATTTAAGTTAGTTTTACAAAAGAGAATTTTTATTCTTGATTTAATAGGTAATATTTTTGATTTTTCAAGAAAGATATTAAAAAAATTCAAATTGCCCAGAAAAGTCAATAAGTCAAAGTGCCAAGAAAGAGACTTAGTCAATAATGGCCTCCAGCTTCCTAAAGCTAGATTGATTACTAACAATCTTAAGCTTTATTTAAAACCTTTAAGTCATTTTATTCTCAGCAAATTTATGCATTCGTTTATTCGTACTACCCAACTATAACATCTACTAGTACAGTTATGTAAGTGTAAAACTAAATAAATGTAAATGCATCCATAAAAATTGAAAGTCCACGATTGTAGTGTGATTTGTAGAGCATCCGCTTGTTGTTAGGGAAGTTTTGGTTGTGTGTGTGTGTGCGTCTGTATGTGTATGTGTGTGAATGACCAGAAAAAAAGGAAATTTGAGGGTTTTGAAGCGTAGGTGATATATTTAATTTTACGTACTACGTATGGACGGACATACCCAATATTTGAGTAGCTGCGCTACTAAAAATTATCAAATTTAACTAATTCATATTGCAAAGATTAAAAAAATAGAAATTATAGCATATGTGCAACTGAAAATTCGTCCAAGCAAATAAATTATTCCTTAATTATTCCCTGGCCTGAGAGAGTGTTTGTGCGACGCTTCCGCCGGAAAAACTGGAGACACCCGGAGCTTTGTTCCGGCTCCGGAATTAGGTCCCGTCGCAGGTCCGGACTTGGGGTGTTGTTCGGCCCGAAAACATTCAACTCCTAGAAAAAAGTAAATTGTTTATATTGAAATAACAGCATACAAAATTAGTACAAAAATACTGAAATTTGACAGATTTGTATATCTTTTATTTTTACATCTCTTAATATTTCACTACTTATGTTATTACAACTACCTGGTAACAAATTTAAAAAGAGGTGTGGTCATTTTACACCTAAATGAAAAATGCCTAAAAGATTTTATAAACAGATTAAATTGGCATTATTAATTATAACTTCGAGCTGCGTAAATAACGCCAATATAAAGTATTGCATAAGTCAATCAATACCTAATTCGAACTTTCTTTGACATTATTTTTCTTATTTATTTAGACTAACACTTCACTTTAATAATTTCTACATTGTGTTTAAATACCAATGTTCATTAAAATCTCCGTTTATTTAACGTATTTGGTTTTTTAAACGCTTTACCTTAAAAACGCCAGTATCCAGTATTTCTTGTTGCCATGGGATAGACACAGCTCCAATAGAAAACTTCTGGTAAAAGTCATGGTCATCCTTCTCTATATTCACTCCGCGCACCGTGGAAAATTGTTCAATGTCCAAAACATCCTTTAAAAAAATAATTTTTAAATAACTTTTGAATTATGAACTGAGCAGCGTGAATTATTAAAAAAAAGTTATTTATAAACTCAAACATCCCTTAGTAACGACGGGGGCTGGATATAATTTTCTAGTTGTAGATAAATATCCTTTACACCCTTTTTGTTGTACATATGTATTGTATATACAGACAACTGTCAATTAAAAGAATGCAACCTACCTTGGCATAAACGGCGTGTTGATCAGGTATAAACGGCGGCTGTTCCATGCCCGCCTCCCGCCGTCGCCAGTTGACTGTTTGGAACCAGGGTTGTGCCTTGACCTCACGGGCTCCGTACCGCCCACCTTTACACCCAAGTCTGAAAAACGAAAAGGTTTTAGACCCCATCAAATTACAGTAGAACAAATGCCAAGCCTTGGCACGGTTTAGGTTAGGGTTCAGGTTATCATCCGCGAATGTAGCGTAACCCGCTGGGCATCCGCTTGTCGATGGGTAGGTGATGGGGTCGAATCTTTGCCCAAACCGCGTCATAACTAAGAAAGTCAAAATTTGTACCTACTTCTGCTATGTTAAATGAACGAATTTGACCTAAAAGACTACCAGTTTAAAAATATAGGACCTATATCTAATGTTGAAATATCTAATAGACAAGATGATTAGTTAATTCCAAATTTACATGCATTTATTCGCTAACAATAACTGTAACTCATTCCTATACATGACACATTCTAGACAACCAAACATCTTGAATCTGTATTTACCAAGGAAATGTGTTAATAGTACTCCTACGTATCATCACTTAATAAAATTCTTGCAAAGTAATTAAACTTTAAGAAGGCGTATTTTAATTTATCAAAATTTTAGTACTTCTACAATATTTAAAATAAAATATCAAATTTTCCAGGTGTTTGTTTAGTTTTTCAGAATTCTTTTTAGTTACAGTTTCTACTTGCTCAAGGTGTTAAGGATTTATTTATATCAGGATTTCAATTTCACCTATTAAATACCTAGGTAATTTTACATTTGACTTTAAGTGATTTTGAGCCCCATTCGGGTGCAAGGTTGGTTTAAGTTTATATGGTACAAATAACAGTATTCAAACTTTTCAACCAATAATCTATAATACAAAGTAGAACGATGTCTGTCTGTCTATCTGTCCGTCTGTCTGTCTAAAGCTTAAGATCACAGTAACCACTGACCCAATTGGGCTCTACTCTTTAGGGAATATACCTACTGGTCCTGTAATGGTTTTAAGCTATTTTCTTAGGGGGGGAGGGGTGGGACACGAATTTTTTTTTCTTTTCAAAGTTGAAATTAATTAAAGGGGGTCGACTAACCCCCTCCCCCCCACACAAAAAAAATTCCCCCAACCCAAATATTTTGTTCAGGTACTTTTTCTTTAAAATTAAATATACGAAAAATTATGTTGATTAAACCTCTTGGGGCATAGCTTCTAGAAGCTAGGGGCAAACGATTGAATCCCTGTATTCCCAAGTAATTTTGACACACCTATTTAAAAAATACTCTATTTATTCATAAAAAAAATTGTTATTATAATACATTTCTGTGTAGCTGTTCACTAATCCTCCCCTCTAATAACTGATATCATATAATAAGGATTAAATGTCAAGACTATTAGTAATAATTCAAATTATCACAATGAGCCTTATTTAAGATAAATTCTTATTTAAAGAATGCGGGGGAAGGTATTTAATATCATCTAAAACCCACTTTCAAAACAGGATATGTGGGGAAGAGAAAATCATTCCTTAATAAAATAAAAAAGAATTCTTCTTTACATAAATTAAATTTAAAATTTCCAATTCCTAAGAATAAGGAAGAAAATTAAAGAATTTTGAAAAACTTTTTCTTTGATCACAAAATTTAATAATTTCCAAAGAATGTTAATATCAAAAGCAAGGACTATTAAATTCATTAATAGCTTGGCATGTAAGTTAAAAATAAAGTTTTAATATGAAATATTATGATAGCAAAGAGAGAGAGGGAGAAAATGAAAAAGAAAGAGGAGAAACTACTTGTTTTGAACCTACCAAACAAAATCAAATAAAAGTACCAAAAGTTTTTAAGTCAACGAATCTTAATAATCTTAGGTACTTGTAATGTTAAAACATGATTACCTTTCTGACACAGATTTCTTCAAAAGCCCTTCACACAAAAATCTAGAATAATAAATAAAATTTTAATTAGTTCTGATAGTTCTCAATATCTAGAATTTTTGTAGATTGAAATCTTAAGGTATAAAATTTGAGAAAGGGTTAAATAAATCTCCAACCCAGGTACCTGGAGAGAAAAGACAATGGAAGACAAATTGATGTACATACAAATTATCCCTTGATAAATTCATCATTAAATAACAGTACCATAGTTTTTTAGCCATCAAATAAATAAAAGATCATATTTATAAAACTTTGGGTACCAAAGTCCTCACTAAACAGTACCTGGCACTGGCTGAAAACTTTTCTGAGTAAGTCTCCTCCACCTCTTTGACCCGTCTGTCCACCTCTTCTCGCTTCACTTTCTCTTTTCTGAAACAAAATAATAATGGTTAGGAAAAAATCAGAAATATGAACTTGGTACCAAGGACGTCCAAGCTTTTTTATTGGTGGAAGAGGGGGGGGGTGGTCTGGACAGGGGTAATTTACATTTGGAGAAGAGGTTTAAATCTAATTTTTTTATGTACAAAAAAATGGGGGCTTATAGAAACCCCAAATTTTGGTAGGGGGGAGCATCTCTTAACCCCCCCTCCCCCTTCCCCCTAACACTTGGACGTCCCTAGCTATCTAGGAAACAATATCAACAGTTATAAAATCAGAGTGAATCTATATAAAGATTTATGACTGAGAAGAAAAAAAAACTTTAATGCCTCTATCGAAGAGCCATTATTGAAAACGATGACGGATGGTTGAACGAGGGACAATAAATAACAAACCCTAGTTATAGAGAAAGTGCACCTAAAGCCATCAAGTTTGAGTTTTAACATTAGGAGCGTGAAAGATTTCAAATCAACTGTTAGATAAGTTGTTAATGTTTACAATAGTAATTTAATCTTGTATGTAACTATTAAGTATATAAATATTAGGAAAATCAAATAAAAGATGAACTTATAATTCACATGTAATTAAGCAATAAGCCTCTTATTTAAAAATGGCATTTATTATAACCTATAACCTCAAATTTTACTCAAAACATCAGGGATCTAAAGGGGTAAAACAATGGACCATAAATTAATGTACGTACCAATAATGCCATAAAAAATTAATCCCTTTGTAGAATACTATTATTGGTTGAAACGTTTGAAAGTCTCAAAGTTTGTCATGCCAACGAATAAGAAAACGTTATTATGAGACTTTGGGGGCCAGAGTAATAAACAGCCCAATGTCCCCTCCCTCCCTGACAAAAAATGGTTAAACTCTACCTTGTTCTACCATACCTGGCTCTAAATGGTGCCCTGCCCTCAATCATCTCGTAGATGAGACAACCCAGGCTGAACCAGTCAGGGCTGAAGGTGTACTTCTCATTGTCAATGATCTCCGGGGCCATGTAGCCCACGGTGCCCACCCTGCCGCGGACCGCGTCGCCCTCCTGGATCTCTATGGCCAACCCGAGGTCTGAAATCCTGAAATTGTTTAATATATAAATAGGGTTGAACACGTGCACAGCAATTCACAAAAGAAGTGAAAAAAAAAGAGGAAGGCAGACCTTCCCAAATTTATTGCAATTGTATTAGTTTACGGGTTATATAAAACTCATGCGCACATTATTTAGTATAGAGACATACGACAAATAAGGACATTATTCTCTGACCTTGCTTATCTTAAAATTCAACTCATTTATGATACTAAATCTTTAGCTGAATGATTTAATTCAAAAATCAATTTATCTGCAATATGAAATACCTAGCAGATAAATTGAACAGAGAAATGCACAATCTATGTACATACAAAATGGTTTTAAATTTCTTACGAAAAATAAAATTTTGAATTCACTGGGAAATCTTCTTTTTACATGTTTAGGATGAATTTCTTTAGAGAAAAATATTTCTTTCATTTCCTTTTATAAACTGATGTAAAAATAAATTGTAAATATAAACCAGGGACAAAGACAGCCATTCTGTAAAAAAATACTCATAATGATAATTATGTAAATAAATACCTAAGCTCTTTTATTATTTACAAAAGAAAAAATTATTTATATAGCACTTTTTTAACCATAACCATTTGAGGCCCCTAGAAGAATACTGCAATCAAATTTCGCTTATGTCCTTACAGCTAAATGTTTCTCTGTAGCTATGTCCTAATTTCAGATATTATCTGATGTTTTTGTTAGAATGATGTAAACATGTTGGTTTTTATGAAAAAAATATGGATGGATGGATGTATCTTATCCGTATTCACGTTACCAAGCTTAAACAAGATCGAATATAGTCATAACTTACAAAGATGAAATCAAAACATATAATGACTTCTTAAAATGATAATAGATGACTTTTTAAATAATAAAAGTAGATACCTAGCTTTTTATAATAATCACAAATTGTAAAATGGATAACAAAATGTAAGAAAAAAGTAGTATGTAGGCAAAAACTCAAGGAGGTAGGTTAAGATGTCTGTAAAATTGTAGTCTATTAAAAACAAGTTCATCCTTTGTTGGCTTGAAAACTTTTGTTATTTTTAATAAATCGTATCTTAATTTTGTTCATTATTTTTGAGGATGCATAGACTTATCGTTCATTGCCTAATAACTAAAGAGGTCAAAGGTAGGTCAAAAATGAAAGCAGAAAAAAACCAAGTCGGGAAACGAAGCTTGAAACCAAACGTTTGTGCGTGAAAAAAAGATGTGAGAAAAACAAGTTTTTTAGAGGATAAAGTTGCAGAAAATAATGTTAAAATGTTTGCTAACCATGTTTACTTTTTGCTAAAATAAATAAAGATTTTGTACTTAACTAAAATTGAACAATATCAAAGTAGATATACAAAATTTTGTGGTTTGAATTAATTTAAAAATATAACCACTACTGTCTAGTAGAATATTCTCTGGTTTACAGTCTCTGTAAACATTCCCTGACTATATTATTAATACCTGACATGACCACTACTGTCTAGTAGAATATTCTCTGGTTTACAGTCTCTGTAAACATTCCCTGACTATATTATTAATACCTGACATGACCACTACTGTCTAGTAGAATATTCTCTGGTTTACAATCTCTGTAAACAATTCCTTCTTTGTGTAAATCTTCTAGACCAAGCAAAATTTCTGAGGCATAAAACCTGCAAAATAAATCTAAATTAAAGTGTTTTAATAAATAAGTGTATTAATAAATAAGAAAGTAATAGTAAGTTACAATTACTGTAATGTAAATTAAAATATATCAAAAGAAAAGGGTATCTATGATGTAGCTTTCAAAGATTTTTAAGATGCAATTTCATAAGTTTTGATATGTTTTTTTTCAAATCAACATATCATCAAAATATAAGTAACTCTAATCATTAATCAATACTAAAGCACAAACTGTCTAGGTATAAACTTACCTTTCTCAAATAAAAAAACACTAATTTTTTATTAATTTGCTTTTTACAATGTGCGTGTGATGATTTGTGAAATTGAGGGCACACTTTACCTGCACCGTTCTTCAGAAAAGCCAGGTTCTCCGCCCATATTGTAAATGTGAAACTTCAAATCTCCGCCTTCCATTATTGTTAACACTGAAACAAAAACATAATCTAATAGCGGAAAATACAAAAACAAACGCAGTTTTGTTAGAATATGAAGATTAAAAACAAATATACGGACATACAGTATTCATTTTTTCTCAACCTTAACGCTCGTGTCACTATGTCCACAATTAATTTTTTTAGGACCATTTTATTTAAAAATCAAGAGCTGGATCTTTAAATGTGTAGCTGTTGCCGTAGCCAGAGGTACAGCCACTAACCTAATAGCGATCTTTAAATCAAATTGGCTACGCGTGGCCACGGCTATATGCGATCTTTAAATCACAACTACTTTTTGAGTTTTCAGTAAAAATATGGAAAAAATTAATAATAATAATACGTAAAACTTCAAACATTTAAAAATCCATGTTTTATTAGCAGCACTGGCAGTGGCGACGGCTACGGCTACGGCTACACATTTAAAGATCCAGCTCAGAGAAGAGGGCCTATCTATCATAAATATAAAAACAATTTGCTTTCCAAAGTATGAAAAGAAAGATTCTCTATTAAAAATATAGAAGGACACCCTGTAAGGCTAATCTTTTAATGCACCTTTCCTTACCAAACATGTTATAAGGGTTGGTCACGAAACAAATACTTATTACGTAAATGTTTATTTTTAGAAAGAAAAATGACAAAAATGTTATATTTTATGAATCCTTCTTCTTATAATATTTTTACATCAATTTAATCTCATATTTGCGACAACGAAATGATTTTATATCGACTAAAAATTTAGTTCTCTAGGTATGGTTTTATACCTTTAAAAAACTTTGAAATGATGAGCATTTTTTGATGAAATATCATCAATAGTTTTTGTTGTTAACAGTTTAATTCATATACTTCTGCAATTTACAGCATTTGATGATCTTTTGCCATGTTCATTTATTTTGTCTTTTGAAATCTACAAAACATTTAATGATATTGAGGAACACCTAAAAAGTTTATATAAAACCATTGTGAAACTTAATTTTATTTGTTGATATAACTTTATTGAGCATAAACCTTGTATATGGACTAAAAAATACTTAGATTCACTGCTGGAAGGTGCTCAAAATCAATTGCTATCGTTTGTGCTTAGTCCCCTTTTAAAATATAGCTTATAGTAACATTTGGAAGAAAAAAACTTTATTTAATAACATTTAAACATGAAAATAACAAGTAAACTTAACTAAAGTTCGAGCAAAATGTCAAAAAAGCTTCATAAATATTAAATAAATGTTAAAACTTATTTACAGAAAATTTCAATTCTACTAAGTGTTGTGGGATATTAGAGTAAAACACTAGAGGGAGAAAGGGTTAAATAACTGTATCTCCCCATCGTAGTGTCATTGTGTCAACTCTCAATTGGGTCATTGAAAATCGACCAATGGTGTCGCTTATATTATCACAGACAATTATCATAAAATGAATTTGGAAGCAGATGAATAAGATCAATGCAAAAAGGAAGGGAGGTATTTATCTGTATATACATCTATACTATAGATCTGTTTGTGGGATAACAGAATGAAAATTATTAAATTGAAAGTTTAAAGGGAGGGGGCGGAAGTGACACTTTTTGAAACCAAAGCTAAAAGTCAAAGGAACTCAACTAAATGAGTCATAGCTCTGAGATTTGACATGGCAGTTGCTTTGAAGAAGTACAATATGAAACTGTAAGAAAACGGCGGCGGAACCGCCAAATTAGACAATTTTCAATCATCTGAGATAAACTTTCAATTTTATAAAAATTTCTTTTTTATTTTCACTGGACACTTGTAATATTTCAAATATGAGACAAGTGCAAATATATTGAACGGCATCATACTTCTAGTAAAACCACGCTTCTCCTCTTCTGCATTAGCAGCCTTCTACTTTGAGTTCCTTTCACTTTTAGTTTTGGTTTCAAAAAGTGTCATTTTCGCCCCCCCTCCCCCTGATAATTTATGTAAATTCTCCATGATAATACACAAAATTACCCCTCTTGTAGATTACAATTAGTAGTAGTTGAAACGTTTGGAGACACCCAACTTAATTAACCAACCAATCAAAATTGAATTCAATAAAAAAGTCCCCAAAGTTGTTAAACCAACGAATAAGACAACGTTATTATAAAACTTTAGGGACTAGTGTAATAATCAGCCCATGTACCTTTCCTGGTTAGAAATAAACAATAGAGACGGAGAGACTAGATAAATTAAAATGAAGGCAGGTACGCTACTCACCGAGACATAGAGCGTCCTTCATTTCGAAAGCGTAGGCCAGGTTGACCACAAATCTTGAATTGACCTTCTGTAGGATGTTCTTTTCAGTGTTCACCATACACTCACCACGCCGCTTCTTTATCCTGGAAAAAATTAAATTATAGAGAGGTATGTCGGGGATATTTCATTGTTGGTTTACTTTACAACCATCACAAGATATATCAGTACAGTACAAAAGGCAGAATTTCACACATTAGACTTATTAGGAGAAATAAATTGAAGTCTGTGACTTCATCCATGAATCTCAAGATAATAGGCACATATTAAAACTAAAGCGTGAATTAAATAGAAAATTAATTTGGGGTTAGGAGGCATAAGAAACAAAAAGTTAGTTTTCAATCCTTTTTACTGAACTTAAAAAAGTGTTGGTAGTGGTTAATGGGAGGATTTAAGAGATTTTATATTACAGGACATCTAAAATACTTTCACATCCGGATGTTCGCTTACACCGACAGACATACACTAATCATAAAGTAACTACTCTTTTAATTATTGACAATAACATATTAATATAAAAAATTCAAATTTATATAAATTGGATAGGTAAATCTTTTACATTTCAAATTGAGATTTTTTATTTTCCTCATTATATTTAGTCATGGTCTGTCAGCCGCAGTTTTTTTAATTAAAATTTAGCCATATGCCCTATTCTGTAAAATCCGAAAACAAGCGCAGTCAATAATACAAAGCATTTCCAATAGATCTTCCAATAGATTTACTTACAACTCAGGGGCGCCCAAGCTTTTTATTTTGAAGAGGGTAAAATAAGGAGTTTCATTTTTTTTTTTTTTTTTTGGGGGGGGGGTTTAAAAAAAAAACATTTTTTTTTTGCAAGGGGGGGCCGTAACCAGTGGTTTTTTTTTTGCCTTTACAGGTT